>OX608081.1:68981715-69224163 GCA_951509765.1 Sphenella marginata | reverse complement strand
AATTTGTACGCAAATATGCACAACCAAATGAATACACCCAAAGCGTTTTAAATCAAACTCGTAATACTGAAGTGTCCTAGTAAACCCATGTTGGGATTGTTGAATGAAACTTATTACATGCTTTGACTCCATTAAGCTACTAATATTAGACACAAATATAAACGAAATTTAAATCTTATAAACACACCGATGTCGAAATTGAAGATAGTCTCGGGATTTCGGTAGAAGCAAGGTAAATGTTTTAAACTTACGGAATGGGTTTCAAATTAAAATGTGTTCATGTTATTTTGAGACAAACACAGATTAAGAAAATTAATAAAACAACCAAACAGATTTTAAGGTAGGAAGAAATGGCAACCAACGTTACCAAAAGGTAAAAGTTTGTGATAAGAAACCCCAGAAACGCATCTAAGAAAGGTTTTGCCCATCATTGAATCAACGAACGAGGGGGTGCTGTTTGTTAACCATCAATTCGCGAATAGGTAAATCACAAAACTACCAAACAGATTTTAAGGCAGAACCCGCAAAAAATGGCAATCAACGTTTCCAAAAGGCTCAATTTGTTTTATAAGAACACCCTGTAATTCACCATTTGATAAATTTGTTTTAATTAGAGAGTTTCAAAGTTATTAAAAGTTTTATTTGTATTTAATATTTAACTATATTTTTTTGTGTAAATATTTAAAACAAAGTATATGAAAGCGTTTTACACGACTCAGGTACAGTGGGATTATCTACCAACGATTACACGGCGTCCAGTTGCATTAGTTTTTGGATATTCCCATAGGCTAAGTCAAGTCTCGGGAAGTTAAGTATTTAGAGCTACTCTACGCTGTTAATAAGGCCGAGTATTGCTCTTACGGAAAAGCTCGCATATAATTATTCTGGTCCCTGATCTTAACGAAAAAGTCTTTGAGTAGGGCTTTATCCGATCAATTGTTGCCCGTTCGTTTAATGTGTGCGAAGATGGGTGATATCATTGGGACCTTTTATTTTGAAGCATATATGACAGCGTACTTCATCGCAATTCTACTACCTCTTTCGGAGAAACCAAAGAGTCAGCACCACCATCGGTATCAACGCAACAGCACAAAAGCACGCAACGTTACACAGCCTTAGCTGTCAAATGAAAACATTCTTTGCTTTGACCAACCTTCGGCTGATAATTTGCTCATACCAACAATAAATATTACTCACATTTCTTATATCCATAATAGTGCAAAATCGGAAGAGTGATTTAAGGTGTTGACGCAATTATTTAAGGGTATTTTGTTATTGACGAAAAGCTAAAATAGTCGAATACGTATTCCTATCTGTTCAAAATGTGAGTTATTATGATATTTTTAACTAAAATGTATAAAATACAATGTTTTTGTTGCAGTTTAGTATTGATTTAACTATGGATTCAAGTTCCAATACGGATGGCATTGCCTATAAGACAGAAACATTTTTGCAGCAACAACGGCAACCGCAACAATTATGTGTGGAAACATTTACGGTTTATGTGGTCACCTGGAATGTAGGGAGTCGTTTTCCGGACAATATCTCTTTACGTACGCTACTGGGTCTGCATGGTGTTGATGAACAAAATCTATTACAACAACAAAATGCTTTACCAGATATTTATGCAATTGGTTTGCAGGAGGTAAACGTTCAACCACAACAGCAAGTACTTGGCCTCTTTAAAGAAGATCCATGGACACACAAAGTTAAACATCTATTACGAGATTATGATTATGTGGTTATCAAAACTGAACAAATGCAAGGTTTATTACTTACGATATTGGTGCGACGTGCGCATGTACAACATATGCGTGATATTGAACCCGAATTCACACGTACTGGTTTCGGTGGCATTTGGGGTAATAAGGGAGCAGTCAGTATTCGCTTTTCATTGTACGGTTGTGCCTTAACTTTTGTAGTGGCACATTTAGCAGCACACGACCAACATTTAGATGAACGCATCGAAGATTATGAGCAAATAATGGAAAATCACCATTATCACGTACCACATTACCGTGAAATATATGAACATGATTATGTTTTTTGGTTTGGTGATCTAAATTTTCGTCTAATGGGTGATGATAGTCCCGCAGAAGTTTTGGACGTGATTAAAAGTGAGAAACAATTAAATGAACTCATACAACGTGATCAGTTATTGCACGTACGCACGAAACTACAAAAAGCATTTCACTTAATGAATGAGAATTTGCCTGCATTCCCACCAACATTCAAATTTCATGAAGGCACTTCAAACTATGATCTGAAACGTCGTCCAGCATGGACAGATCGCATATTATATGCTTTACAACCGCTCAATAAAAGACCCGACGAACGATTAGCCATTGAACAAAGATCATATAAATCACATCCTGCTTATACAATAAGCGATCATAAACCTGTAAGCAGCGATTTTAGTATTAAACTTTATCCAAACTACCGTGCAATTTGTGTAAGCTTTAAAGAAATTAACGAATGGCTAATTGGTGAAGAAAACACTGTTGAATATATTAAACCAAATGATTTTGAAGAACGTAAACATGATTGGATTGGCGTTTATCGTGAAAGTTTTGCCAGTCTTAAAGAATATATTGGTTATGAGTATGTCAATCAAGCGGAATCACCACCTTCATCACCTGACACGCCACCGGATCAGTACTTCGAAGCGCCCGGTCCACATCGTTCACGTTCACATCACCATCGTAATCGTGAACGTTTGCGTCGTCAGCAATTACAAGATGAAGAAGATATTCGTTTAGATTTCTCCGATGACATCAACATGCGTGATGGCGAACGTTATTTATTAATATATTTTCAAAGTACAGGGTTACGCGGTGTAACCAGTATAGCTGGAATGAGTAATATTTTTCAAGCTGTGGCGCCTAGAGGGGGGAATGCAAATCTTTCTTGAAAAAAACATAAAAAACCAAAAAAGCATGTGAAGCGCAAATAATATATTTTTGTATACAGTGACAAACAATAGTCTCCATACACCCCCAATTTTTGTTAGATTTAAAGTCCAACCACTATATTAGTAAATGTAATAATAAGGATTTATTTTAACACAAGCAACTAAAAAAATGCCTTGGATTAAAATATTACTCCTATGGCGAAAAAACACTACAGTCTACATACAGAATTAAAAAAATTTAACTTAGTATAAATTCTTTCTTTTAATGTTAGACACTATTTTTGCTTAGGCCCTTACTCTCAATTCACGATGCACACAATTCTTTGTGTTCAGTGCACTGTGTCTTTTTTTACTCCAAACTCTTTCTCTGTGCGGATACCAGTGTCTAAGCTAGATGCGTCGCCCTGTATGCAGACGTTGGTGCCGCGTAAAGCTATTTTATTTTGAAGGACGAATTGCTGCAGTTGACAAGAAAAAGTGATTCAACCAAAATTGTATCATACGTTGTTCAGCGAAGTTTTTTGACTTTAAATCCAATAATAAGAGGTGTATGTAGACTTTTTCGCATCACTGTAGGTTTACACACATACGGTATGTGCTATTACTTACATGAATACGTAGTTTTTTTTATACTGCTTTGCAAAAAGAAATGATGTTAATTTATGTGCATCGCACACTTGGTTTTTGAATCGCACTGTTACAACAACCATAACGTCTAGGGGGTTACCCTATTCTGCGATGAAAAAGGTTCTCACTGAGAAATATTGACCAGCGCATGACCATTACTTTATTTTTGTTGTTGTTGTTAACAGTAGCAGCGAACGACCAATTAATTAAGAAGTGTTTACTTATGTATATTGTCAAAAGTGTAATCTTACAAATGTTTGTCTGGATAGTTTACAGCGTTAAGAGATGTGCGATATATGTATGAATGTATACTTTTTATTAAGTTTATATTTGAAAGTTTTACGAAATACTTACCACCAGTTTTATGACCTTTAAAAATTACTTTCTTTTAAAGCAAATTTTAACGAGGCTAAAGTTTTGTCCCTTTGAAATATACACATTATAAATTTTTAAAATGTAAAGTGTTCTAACTAGCATGTTAAAGGCATTTACTTGTTACTTGCAAACATTCTTAAGTAAGTGATATAAGTATATACATAAAAGCGTGTGTATACGTGATATCTATATATATGTTTATATATATAAGTACATAAACAAATGCATAATCCGTATACATAAGAAAATTAATAAACTAACAAACATTTTGAAATCAAAGTTTATCAATTTACATACATGTATTAACCAAATTAAGAGTAGTCTAATGTGCATACATACATATGTACGTATGTACATTTATTATGAAAAAAATGTATCTTGAATAATAGTCTATTCACACATATCCGTGACGGGAACGGTTCGTGTCACTGTTGATAACTAGTCTTCACAGATACCAGTTTTTTCGATGATATATGTATATTAACAACAGGCGGGATTTGATTGAAATTCGGGAAAATCGATTAAATTCTGGTCCCAATTTTCGCAGTAGCTTTTGATTACATTTCAACAACAGATTTGTAGACATATGACACTCAGACCTGTCGTACACGTAGCGGGTATGTTTGAATAAACCATAAAACTATGTAAACACTGTAGCTGAAAACACATAATTTTCTATGCATTACTTTTTCCAACATGAATTAAGAATGACCTCCAAACTAAGAAAGAATATAAACATGATTTGATGATTATCATTCGGCCCATTGGAATTTTCGTATCTAAATTATTTGATCGAAATCGGTAGTATGTATTTTTCCTGGGTACTGGACATTTTTTTGAAGACTATACTAAATGAAATATGCTGCTCAATTTTCGAAGAAAGAATAAAGAATTCAGGATATGGCTATTCATAACTCTAATTTGGCTTCAGTATTTTATATATTTTGATTATGTTTTCAAATATAGGCTTCTTAGGCCCAATTTCACAGTGGCGAGTTAACTTGCATTCCACAGTTACCTATCGATTCACAATTTTATTTAAGCTATTTTGATAAATATCTCTTGCGCAATATACAATAGATAACCTTATGAGCTCTAACCCGAGGTTAACTACCCAATGTTGAGCAGTTAAACTCTAGTTAACTCAACTTGAAAGTTGAAAAGCTAGAGTTAAATATGAAACGTAAGTTAACTCGCTACTGTGAAAATGGCCCTTATACAAGTTTGTATAAAAAATTCTATAATAGCTACTTAACGATTGTCATTTTTGGTCAAATTCCAACGTTTTATCCCTTTATAGGACACGCCGAACAACTATCCCATATTATTTATTAGGCTTTGTGCCAATCGAAAACATGTTGCTCAGAGGAAAAATAAAATTCCGGGTCATTCCGGTACGAAAGATCCGGCTGTTGTGGGAATGATCAAAATTTGTCCTAGTGATTAAATTATAAATCAGTAAATTTCGCTACCAAAATGTATATTATTCCATTGTTTGCCACAGTTCTTTATTTGTTTTCTAATAAAAACCATGATTTAAAATTGAAAGGCGACTAATAAGTAATACATCCTTTGTTTGACAAGTTTTAAAAACATTTTGATGTACAGTTTTTTCCCCATGACATGTGTTTGGGTACAAAACTTGTAAAAAGTGTAAGAAACTAAAATTCTCTCGCAAAAAGTAAAATGTTTCAAACGAACAGGTGTCAGAAAAAACTTGCAACCAAAACAGTCTTTGATTGGTTAATAGTTCATAGTTTTGTTGTCACGATCACCTTACAACTTTTACTGAGTGAAATTCCCACAGTGAAAACCACATATTCTGTCCTCAGACGCAGACGGCTTGGTTTTGTACCGGCGCATATTTCGTTTTACCAGGCACGCAGAAACAATGCGTGAGCGGATGATATTTGACAAAAATTTCTATTTGCTGCAATTGCGCAGTGATCTCACATTCGCACAACTTCTACCTGCATGCCTTATTTTTCCATATAGGAATTTTAAGGATGCTGTGTCATAATTTTTCCGTAAGTAATAAAAAAAATCATTCCATAAAAGTTTTAGCCCAATTGCACCACATTAGAACTCCAAATCAAAAAAATGCAATCCTCAGACACAGACGGCTTGATTTTGTACCGGCGCATAATTTCGTTTTACCAGGCACGCAGAAACAATACGTGAGTGCTGCAATTGGGCAGTGATCTCACATTCGCACCACTTCTGCCTGTATGCACATTAGAGTGGCCTTATTTTTCCATATAGGAATTTTAAGGATGCTATGTCATAATTTTTCCGTATGTAATAAAACAAATCATTCCATAAAAGTTTTAGCCCAATTGCACCACATTAGAACTCCAAATCAAAAAAATGCAATCCTCAGACACAGACGGCTTGATTTTGTACCGGCGCATAATTTCATTTTACCAGGCACGCAGAAACAATACGTGAGTGCTGCAATTGGGCAGTGATCTCACAATCGCACAACTTCTACCTGCATGCGCATTAGAGTGGCCTTATTTTTCCATATACGAATTTTAAGGATGCTATGACATAATTTTAGAGTGGCCTAATTTTCCAATATAGGAATTTTAAGGATGCTATGACATGATTTTTCCGTATGTAATAAAACAAATCATTCCATAAAAGTTTTAGCCCAATTGCACCACATTAGAACTCCAAATCAAAAAAATGCAATCCTCAGGCTCAGACGGCTTGATTTGGTACCGGCGCATAATTTCGTTTTACCAGGCACGCAGAAAAAAGGCGTGAGCGGATGATATTTGACAAAAATTGCGCAGTGATCTCACAATCGCACAACTTCTACCTGCATGCGCATTAGAGTGGCCTTATTTTTCCATATAGGAATTTTAAGGATGCTATGACATAATTTTAGAGTGGCCTTATTTTCCAATATAGGAATTTTAAGGATGCTATGACATGATTTTTCCGTATGTAATAAAATAAATCATTCCATAAAAGTTTCAGCCCAATTGCACCACATTAGAACTCCAAATCAAAAAAATGCAATCCTCAGACTCAGACGGCTTGATTTTGTACCGGCGCATAATTTCGTTTTACCAGGCACGCAGAAACAATACGTGAGTGCTACAATTGGGCAGTGATCTCACATTCGCACAACTTCTGCCTGTATCCGCATTAGAGTGGCCTTATTTTTCCATATAGGAATTTTAAGGATGCTATGTCATAACTTTTCCGTAAGTAATAAAAAAATCATTCCATAAAAGTTTTAGCCCAATTGCACCACATTAGAACTCCAAATCAAAAAAATGCAATCCTCAGACTCGACGGCTTGATTTGGTACCGGCGCATAATTTCGTTTTACCAGGCACGCAGAAACAATACGTGAGTGCTACAATTGGGCAGTGATCTCACATTCGCACAACTTCTGCCTGCATGCGCATTAGAGTGGCCTTATTTTTCCATATAGGAATTTTAAGGATGCTATGACATAATTTTTCCGTATGTAATAAAATAAATCATTCCATAAAAGTTTCAGCCCAATTGCACCACATTAGAACTCCAAATCAAAAAAATGCAATCCTCAGACTCAGACGGCTTGATTTTGTACCGGCGCATAATTTCGTTTTACCAGGCACGCAGAAACAATACGTGAGTGCTACAATTGGGCAGTGATCTCACATTCGCACAACTTCTGCCTGTATCCGCATTAGAGTGGCCTTATTTTTCCATATAGGAATTTTAAGGATGCTATGTCATAACTTTTCCGTAAGTAATAAAAAAATCATTCCATAAAAGTTTTAGCCCAATTGCACCACATTAGAACTCCAAATCAAAAAAATGCAATCCTCAGACTCAGACGGCTTGATTTTGTACCGGCCCATAATTTCGTTTTACCAGGCACGCAGAAACAATACGTGAGTGCTACAATTGGGCAGTGATCTCACATTCGCACAACTTCTGCCTGTATCCGCATTAGAGTGACCTTATTTTTCCATATAGGAATTTTAAGGATGCTATGTCATAACTTTTCCGTAAGTAATAAAAAAATCATTCCATAAAAGTTTTAGCCCAATTGCACCACATTAGAACTCCAAATCAAAAAAATGCAATCCTCAGACTCAGACAGCTTGATTTTGTACCGGCGCATAATTTCGTTTTACCAGGCACGCAGAAAAAATGCGTGAGCGGATGATATTTGACAAAAATTGCGCAGTGATCTCACAATCGCACAACTTCTACCTGCATGCGCATTAGAGTGGCCTTATTTTTCCATATAGGAATTTTAAGGATGCTATGACATAATTTTTCCGGAAGTAATAAAAAAATCATTCCATAAAAGTTTTAGCCCAATTGCACCACATTAGAACTCCAAAGCAAAAAAATGCAATCCTCAGACTCAGACGGCTTGATTTTGTACCGGCGCATAATTTCGTTTTACCAGGCACACAGAAACAATACGTGAGTGATACAATTGGGCAGTGATCTCACATTCGCACAACTTCTGCCTGTATGCGCATTAGAGTGGCCTTATTTTTCCATATAGGAATTTTAAGGATGCTATGGCATAATTTTTCCGGAAGTAATAAAAAAATCATTCCATAAAAGTTTTAGCCCAATTCCACCACATTAGAACTCCAAAGCAAAAAAATTCAATCCTCAGACACAGACGGCTTGATTTTGTACCGGCGCATAATTTCGTTTTACCAGGCACGCAGAAACAATACGTGAATGCTGCAATTGGGCAGTGATCTCACATTCGCACCACTTCTGCCTGTATGCACATTAGAGTGGCCTTATTTTCCAATATAGGAATTTTAAGGATGCTATGTCATAATTTTTCCGTATGTAATAAAACAAATCATTCCATAAAAGTTTTAGCCCAATTCCACCACATTAGGACTCCAAATCAAAAAAATGCAATCCTCAGGCTCAGACGGCTTGATTTGGTACCGGCGCATAGTTTCGTTTTACCAGGCACGCAGAAAAAAGGCGTGAGCGGATGATATTTGACAAAAATTGCGCAGTAATCTCACAATCGCACAACTTCTACCTGCATGCGCATTAGAGTGGCCTTATTTTTCCATATAGGAATTTTAAGGATGCTATGACATAATTTTTCCGTATGTAATAAAATAAATCATTCCATAAAAGTTTCAGTCCAATTGCACCACATTAGTACTCCAAATCAAAAAAATGCAATCCTCAGACTCAGACGGCTTGATTTGGTACCGGCGCATAATTTCGTTTTACCAGGCACGCAGAAGAAAGGCGTGAGCGGATGATATTTGACAAAAATTGCGCAGTGATCTCTCAATCGCACAACTTCTACCTGCATGCGCATTAGAGTGGCCTTATTTTTCCATATAGGAATTTTAAGGATGCTATGACATAATTTTTCCGTATGTAATAAAACAAATCATTCCATAAAAGTTTTAGCCCAATTCCACCACATTAGGACTCCAAAGCAAAAAAATGCAATTCCCAGGCTCAGACGGCTTGATTTTGTACCGGCGCATAATTTCATTTTACCAGGCACGCAGAAACAATACGTGAGTGCTGCAATTGGGCAGTGATCTCACATTCGCACAACTTCTGCCTACATATATGCACATTAGAGTGGCCTTATTTTCCAATATAGGAATTTTAAGGATGCTATGACATAATTTTTCCGTATGTAATAAAACAAATCATTCCATAAAAGTTTTAGCCCAATTCCACCACATTAGGACTCCAAAGCAAAAAAATGCAATTCCCAGGCTCAGACGGCTTGATTTTGTACCGGCGCATAATTTCATTTTACCAGGCACGCAGAAACAATACGTGAGTGCTGCAATTGGGCAGTGATCTCACATTCGCACCACTTCTGCCTGTATGCACATTAGAGTGGCCTTATTTTTCCATATAGGAATTTTAAGGATGCTATGTCATAATTTTTCCGTATGTAATAAAACAAATCATTCCATAAAAGTTTTAGCCCAATTCCACCACATTAGGACTCCAAATCAAAAAAATGCAATCCCCAGACTCAGACGGCTTGATTTTGTACCGGCGCATAATTTCGTTTTACCAGGCACGCCAGAGGTATTAAAATCATACACATTAATGCACAAAGTCTATTTAAAAAACTTGATGAGCTAAGACCTCTATCCGAAGGTTCTGATATTGACGTAATTTGCATATCTGAAACATGGTTCACTTCATCACATACTGATAACCTGGTTAAATTAAATGGATATCAACTTTTCAGGGCTGATAGAGGTGGTCATGGTGGTGGTGTTGCTATATATGTTAAAAATAGTTTGTCCTGTAAGCTGTCCTGTAGTTCTAGTCCTGGTAATTCTGTTGAATATGTGTTCGTAGAGGTATTTTCCGAAGATAGTAATAAGTTCCTCATTGGCTGTGTTTATCGTCCTAATCGTCTAATAAACACCAGTGGTTTCATGGAGTTTCTACAACCTCTACTTCTAAAATATGAGTATATTACCATCGCTGGTGACTTTAACTGCAACCTACTCGTGGATTCCAGCTTAAAGCTAAGCATGGAATCTTTAGGGCTTTATCCAACGAACTCCACTCTACCTACCCATTTCACAAACTCAAACTCTTCTTTGCTTGACTTATTCTTTGTAAATGATCTCCAAAAATTACTACATTATAACCAATTATCCGCGTCCTGCTTCTCAAAACACGATCTAATCTTTTTAATTTATGATTTCCAAACGTCACGCAGCCCTAACTCTTTTACATATCGCGATTTCAGAAGCATAGACTACAGCTCTCTTGCTGCAGCCGTGGAGGCAGTCGATTGGAGTATGATTCGTACGTTGATATCGGTGGATGACCAGACTTCGTTCCTTCAAAATAATATATGTAGGCTATTTGACATCTATGTTCCCGTAAAACGCAAATTAGCTAGACAAAAGACCGGCCCTTGGTTCAACGCTAACCTCAATGATTTAATTCGCCAGCGTAATGTTGCGTACTCCCAATGGAAACGTTACAGAACTGAGCTCACGCATAACCGTTTCAAAGCGGCTCGGTACGCTGTAAACAAAGCCATAAGGTTAGCTAAAGCAAAATACTACAAAGACAAGTTTAGTTCAGCCGCGAATTCGAAGGAAACTTGGAACAGAATCAAGGAAATCGGGATAGGTAAATCGAAGGGAGAGTCATTAGTCACCCCTGATGTCGACGTAAACGATCTCAATAAAAATTTTGTAAATTTTCCTATTCCAACGAATAACATAGGTGTTGAAAATTATGGTAATCGTGTTAATGTTAATTATAGTCCTCTTGGTTTTGTTCGTGTTGATGAATGTGATGTTGTCCAAGCCATACTTTCTGTGAAGTCCAATGCTATGGGGTCTGATGGTTTATGTGCTAAATTTTTAAAAATCATCCTTCCTAAAATTCTTCCTCACATCACCTATTTGGTCAACTCAATCTTGACGACCTGTGTTTTCCCTAAATGCTGGAAAGTTGCAAAAGTCATCCCTATCCGTAAGTCGAAGAATGAATATAGACCTATAGCGATATTGCCGTTCCTCTCTAAGGTAGTGGAACGAATTATACATAGTCAGATCACTACATATGTGTGCGATAACAAACTTTTAACCGATCGTCAGTCTGGGTTCATATCAAAAAGAAGTTGTACAACGGCACTCCTCTCTGTAATAGAAGACATCCGAGAGCGAGTTGACGAGAATTGCGTAGCTTTCTTAACCCTCCTAGATCATTCAAAGGCCTTTGACTCGGTGGACCATATTATACTTTGTAAGAAGCTGGAAAATTTATTCAATTTCTCCACTCACGCAACGGCTCTCATCGAATCTTATCTTAGCGAAAGAACTCAGGCTGTAAGCATTGGTGACAAAATGTCAGATTTTTTAAGTGTTTCAAGTGGTGTCCCACAAGGCTCGATCCTTGGTCCTCTGCTTTTTGTATTATATATAAATGACTTGCCTGGTGTCCTAAATTATTGTAATGTCCACATATATGCTGATGATGTACAACTGTATACTTGTTGTCCTTGTGATCGTACTAGTTGGTGTATTCGTAATATAAATCATGATTTGAATGAAATTGGCTTATGGGCTTCTAGGAATGGCTTATGTTTAAACCCTAAAAAGTCGAAATGTATTGTTATTCATAGAAAGTCGTTTGACACAAATGGCTTGGAAAATGTTATGTTTGAAAATTCGGTTATTGAATACGTTGACAGAGCAAAAAATCTAGGTATAACTTTTAACAAAACTTTGACATGGAAAGATCACATCTTTAGTACAGTAGGCAAAGTGTATGGTATGCTCCGTACACTATGGTTAACACAGGACTTTACACCATTGCATATACGACTACTCTTAGCGAAAGCGTACCTAATACCTACGCTCCTGTATGGTTGTGAGATTTTTTCAAATTGTGACTATGTCAGCAAGAATAAGTTAAATGTTGTATATAATAACATTGCCAGATATGTATTTGGGTTAAAAAGACTTGACCACGTCTCTTACTACGCTGAAAGGTTGCTTAATATATCTTTTGATAACCTATTAAAAGTGAGAATGCTAACTACCCTACACAAAATTATATATACGAAGGAACCTCATTACCTTTATCGGCGGCTCATTTTTCTTCAATCCTCAAGGTCAGTACTTCTCACGTACATCAAATATCGTATGCTAGTGTCAGAACGACAATTCTTTATCATTTCGATCCGTCTTTGGAACTCTCTCCCAGCTAGACTAAGGTTGATAAGCAATGCACCGCATTTCAGAGAAAGTTTAATATGTCTTTATAATGACTTGTAATTTTCTATATTAAAATTCTATTGTAACATTATTTCTTTTTTCTATTTCCATAGCGATCTAAAATCTATTTCTACTATCTTTCCCGCCTTTACTCTTTCATTCTATACTTCTTAAATTAAGTAAAAGTTTTATATTATTATTGTTATTATTATTATTATTATTACCACTCACTTTTTTATTATTTATTCAATTAATCTTAAGTTTAATTTAATTTTGTTTTGTATACTGTTTCTGACTGGCACTGTAAGAATAATTTTGTCAAATTGTTGTGGCAGGAAAATATGCTAATAAACAAACAAACGCAGAAACAATACGTGAGTGCTACAATTGGGCAGTGATCTCACATTCGCACAACTTCTGCCTGTATGCGCATTAGAGTGGCCTTATTTTTCCATATAGGAATTTTAAGGATGCTATGACATAATTTTTCCGTATGTAATAAAACAAATCATTCCATAAAAGTTTTAGCCCAATTCCACCACATTAGGACTCCAAATCAAAAAAATGCAATCCCCAGACTCAGACGGCTTGATTTTGTACTTAAGGATGCTATGTCATAACTTTTCCGTAAGTAATAAAAAAATCATTCCATAAAGGTTTTAGCCCAATTGCACCACATTAGAACTCCAAATCAAAAAAATGCAATCCTCAGACTCAGACAGCTTGATTTTGTACCGGCGCATAATTTCGTTTTACCAGGCACGCAGAAACAATACGTGAGTGCTGCAATTTGGCAGTGATCTCACATTCGCACCACTTCTGCCTGTATGCACATTAGAGTGGCCTTATTTTTCCATATAGGAATTTTAAGGATGCTATGACATAATTTTTCCGGAAGTAATAAAAAAATCATTCCATAAAAGTTTTAGCCCAATTCCATCACATTAGAACTCCAAAGCAAAAAAATTCAATCCTCAGACTCAGACGGCTTGATTTTGTACCGGCGCATAATTTCGTTTTACCAGGCACGCAGAAACAATACGTGAGTGCTGCAATTTGGCAGTGATCTCACATTCGCACCACTTCTGCCTGTATGCACATTAGAGTGGCCTTATTTTTCCATATAGGAATTTTAAGGATGCTATGACATAATTTTTCCGGAAGTAATAAAAAAATCATTCCATAAAAGTTTTAGCCCAATTCCATCACATTAGAACTCCAAAGCAAAAAAATTCAATCCTCAGACTCAGACGGCTTGATTTTGTACCGGCGCATAATTTCGTTTTACCAGGCACGCAGAAACAATACGTGAGTGCTGCAATTTGGCAGTGATCTCACATTCGCACCACTTCTGCCTGTATGCACATTAGAGTGGCCTTATTTTCCAATATAGGAATTTTAAGGATGCTATGACATGATTTTTCCGTATGTAATAAAACAAATCATTCCATAAAAGTTTTAGCCCAATTCCACCACATTAGGACTCCAAATCAAAAAAATGCAATCCTCAGACTCAGACGGCTTGATTTTGTACCGGCGCATAATTTCGTTTTACCAGGCACGCAGAAACAATACGTGAGTGCTGCAATTTGGCAGTGATCTCACATTCGCACCACTTCTGCCTGTATGCACATTAGAGTGGCCTTATTTTTCCATATAGGAATTTTAAGGATGCTATGACATAATTTTTCCGGAAGTAATAAAAAAATCATTCCATAAAAGTTTTAGCCCAATTCCATCACATTAGAACTCCAAAGCAAAAAAATTCAATCCTCAGACTCAGACGGCTTGATTTTGTACCGGCGCATAATTTCGTTTTACCAGGCACGCAGAAACAATACGTGAGTGCTGCAATTGGGCAGTGATCTCACATTCGCACCACTTCTGCCTGCATGCACATTAGAGTGGCCTTATTTTTCCATATAGGAATTTTAAGGATGCTATGTCATGATTTTAGAGTGGCCTTATTTTTCCATATAGGAATTTTAAGGATGCTATGACATAATTTTTCCGGAAGTAATAAAAAAATCATTCCATAAAAGTTTTAGCCCAATTCCACCACATTAGAACTCCAAAGCAAAAAAATTCAATCCTCAGACACAGACGGCTTGATTTTGTACCGGCGCATAATTTCGTTTTACCAGGCACGCAGAAACAATACGTGAGTGCTGCAATTGGGAAGTGATCTCACATTTGCACCACTTCTGCCTGTATGCACATTAGAGTGGCCTTATTTTTCCATATAGGAATTTTAAGGATGCTATGTCATGATTTTAGAGTGGCCTTATTTTTCCATATAGGAATTTTAAGGATGCTATGACATAATATTTCCGTAAGTAATAAAAAAATCATTCCATAAAAGTTTTAGCCCAATTCCACCACATTAGAACTCCAAAGCAAAAAAATTCAATCCTCAGACACAGACGGCTTGATTTTGTACCGGCGCATAATTTCGTTTTACCAGGCATGCAGAAACAATACGTGAGTGCTGCAATTGGGCAGTGATCTCAAATTCGCACGAACTTCTGCCTACATATATGCACATTAGAGTGGCCTTATTATTCCATATAGGAATTTTAAGGATGCTATGACATAATATTTCCGTAAGTAATAAAAAAATCATTCCATAAAAGTTTTAGCCCAATTGCACCACATTAGAACTCCAAATCAAAAAAATGCAATCCTCAGACTCAGACGGCTTGATTTTGTACCGGCGCATAATTTCGTTTTACCAGGCACGCAGAAACAATACGTGAGTGCTGCAATTGCGCAGTGATCTCACATTCGCACAACTTCTGCCTATATGCGCATTAGAGTGGCCTTATTTTTCAATATAGGAATTTTAAGGATGCTATGACATGATTTTTCTGTATGTAATAAAAAAATCATTCCATAAAAGTTTTAGCCCAATTCCACCACATTAGGACTCGAAATCAAAAAAATGCAATCCTCAGACTCAGCCGGCTTGGTTCTGTACCGGCGCATAATTTCGTTTTACCAGGCACGCAGAAACAATACGTGAGTGCTACAATTGGGCAGTGATCTCACATTCGCACCACTTCTGCCTGTATGCACATTAGAGTGGCCTTATATTTCCATATAGGAATTTTAAGGATGCTATGACATAATTTTTCCGTAAGTAATAAAAAAATCATTCCATAAAAGTTTTAGCCCAATTGCACCACATTAGAACTCCAAATCAAAAAAATGCAATCCTCAGACTCAGACAGCTTGATTTTGTACCGGCGCATAATTTCGTTTTACCAGGCACGCAGAAAAAATGCGTGAGCGGATGATATTTGACAAAAATTGCGCAGTGATCTCACAATCGCACAACTTCTACCTGCATGCGCATTAGAGTGGCCTTATTTTTCCATATAGGAATTTTAAGGATGCTATGACATAATTTTTCCGGAAGTAATAAAAAAATCATTCCATAAAAGTTTTAGCCCAATTCCACCACATTAGAACTCCAAAGCAAAAAAATGCAATCCTCAGGCTCAGACGGCTTGATTTTGTACCGGCGCATAATTTCGTTTTACCAGGCACGCAGAAACAATACGTGAGTGCTGCAATTGGGCAGTGATCTCACATTCGCACCACTTCTGCCTGTATGCACATTAGAGTGGCCTTATTTTTCCATATAGGAATTTTAAGGATGCTATGTCATAATTTTTCCGTATGTAATAAAACAAATCATTCCATAAAAGTTTTAGCCCAATTGCACCACATTAGAACTCCAAATCAAAAAAATGCAATCCTCAGATGAGCGGATGATATTTGACAAAAATTGCGCAGTGATCTCACATTCGCACCACTTCTGCCTGTATGCACATTAGAGTGGCCTTATTTTTCCATATAGGAATTTTAAGGATGCTATGTCATAATTTTTCCGTATGTAATAAAACAAATCATTCCATAAAAGTTTTAGCCCAATTGCACCACATTAGAACTCCAAATCAAAAAAATGCAATCCTCAGACTCAGACGGCTTGATTTTGTACCGGCGCATAATTTCGTTTTACCAGGCACGCAGAAACAATACGTGAGTGCTGCAATTGGGCAGTGATCTCACATTCGCACCACTTCTGCCTGTATGCACATTAGAGTGGCCTTATTTTTCCATATAGGAATTTTAAGGATGCTATGTCATAATTTTTCCGTATGTAATAAAACAAATCATTCCATAAAAGTTTTAGCCCAATTCCATCACATTAGAACTCCAAAGCAAAAAAATTCAATCCTCAGACTCAGACGGCTTGATTTTGTACCGGCGCATAATTTCGTTTTACCAGGCACGCAGAAACAATACGTGAGTGCTGCAATTGGGCAGTGATCTCACATTCGCACCACTTCTGCCTGCATGCACATTAGAGTGGCCTTATTTTTCCATATAGGAATTTTAAGGATGCTATGTCATGATTTTAGAGTGGCCTTATTTTTCCATATAGGAATTTTAAGGATGCTATGACATAATTTTTCCGGAAGTAATAAAAAAATCATTCCATAAAAGTTTTAGCCCAATTCCACCACATTAGAACTCCAAAGCAAAAAAATTCAATCCTCAGACACAGACGGCTTGATTTTGTACCGGCGCATAATTTCGTTTTACCAGGCACGCAGAAACAATACGTGAGTGCTGCAATTGGGAAGTGATCTCACATTTGCACCACTTCTGCCTGTATGCACATTAGAGTGGCCTTATTTTTCCATATAGGAATTTTAAGGATGCTATGTCATAACTTTTCCGTAAGTAATAAAAAAATCATTCCATAAAAGTTTTAGCCCAATTGCACCACATTAGAACTCCAAATCAAAAAAATGCAATCCTCAGACTCAGACGGCTTGATTTTGTACCGGCGCATAATTTCGTTTTACCAGGCACGCAGAAACAATACGTGAGTGCTACAATTGGGCAGTGATCTCACATTCGCACAACTTCTGCCTGTATCCGCATTAGAGTGGCCTTATTTTTCCATATAGGAATTTTAAGGATGCTATGACATAATTTTTCCGTATGTAATAAAATAAATCATTCCATAAAAGTTTTAGCCCAATTGCACCACATTAGAACTCCAAATCAAAAAAATGCAATCCTCAGACTCAGACGGCTTGATTTTGTACCGGCGCATAATTTCGTTTTACCAGGCACGCAGAAACAATACGTGAGTGCTGCAATTGGGCAGTGATCTCACATTCGCACCACTTCTGCCTGTATGCACATTAGAGTGGCCTTATTTTTCCATATAGGAATTTTAAGGATGCTATGACATAATTTTTCCGTAAGTAATAAAAAAATCATTCCATAAAAGTTTTAGCCCAATTGCACCACATTAGAACTCCAAATCAAAAAAATGCAATCCTCAGACTCAGACAGCTTGATTTTGTACCGGCGCATAATTTCGTTTTACCAGGCACGCAGAAACAATACGTGAGTGCTGCAATTGGGCAGTGATCTCACATTCGCACCACTTCTGCCTGTATGCACATTAGAGTGGCCTTATTTTTCCATATAGGAATTTTAAGGATGCTATGACATAATTTTTCCGTATGTAATAAAATAAATCATTCCATAAAAGTTTTAGCCCAATTGCACCACATTAGAACTCCAAATCAAAAAAATGCAATCCTCAGACTCAGACAGCTTGATTTTGTACCGGCGCATAATTTCGTTTTACCAGGCACGCAGAAAAAATGCGTGAGCGGATGATATTTGACAAAAATTGCGCAGTGATCTCACAATCGCACAACTTCTACCTGCATGCGCATTAGAGTGGCCTTATTTTTCCATATAGGAATTTTAAGGATGCTATGACATAATTTTTCCGGAAGTAATAAAAAAATCATTCCATAAAAGTTTTAGCCCAATTCCACCACATTAGAACTCCAAAGCAAAAAAATTCAATCCTCAGACTCAGACGGCTTGATTTTGTACCGGCGCATAATTTCGTTTTACCAGGCACGCAGAAACAATACGTGAGTGCTGCAATTGGGCAGTGATCTCACATTCGCACCACTTCTGCCTGTATGCACATTAGAGTGGCCTTATTTTCCAATATAGGAATTTTAAGGATGCTATGGCATGATTTTTCCGTATGTAATAAAACAAATCATTCCATAAAAGTTTTAGCCCAATTCCACCACATTAGGACTCCAAATCAAAAAAATGCAATCCCCAGACTCAGACGGCTTGATCTGGTACCGGCGCATAATTTTGTTTTACCAGGCACGCAGAAAAAATGCGTGAGCGGATGATATTTGACAAAAATTGCGCAGTGATCTCACAATCGCACAACTTCTACCTGCATGCGCATTAGAGTGGCCTTATTTTTCCATATAGGAATTTTAAGGATGCTATGACATAATTTTTCCGTAAGTAATAAAAAAATCATTCCATAAAAGTTTTAGCCCAATTGCACCACATTAGAACTCCAAATCAAAAAAATGCAATCCTCAGACTCAGACAGCTTGATTTTGTACCGGCGCATAATTTCGTTTTACCAGGCACGCAGAAAAAATGCGTGAGCGGATGATATTTGACAAAAATTGCGCAGTGATCTCACAATCGCACAACTTCTACCTGCATGCGCATTAGAGTGGCCTTATTTTTCCATATAGGAATTTTAAGGATGCTATGACATAATTTTTCCGGAAGTAATAAAAAAATCATTCCATAAAAGTTTTAGCCCAATTCCACCACATTAGAACTCCAAATCAAAAAAATTCAATCCTCAGACTCAGACGGCTTGATTTTGTACCGGCGCATAATTTCGTTTTACCAGGCACGCAGAAACAATACGTGAGTGCTACAATTGGGCAGTGATCTCACATTCGCACAACTTCTGC
Organism: Sphenella marginata; assembly: GCA_951509765.1. Lineage (NCBI taxonomy): Eukaryota > Metazoa > Arthropoda > Insecta > Diptera > Tephritidae > Sphenella > Sphenella marginata. The sequence continues at coordinate 69,204,676 of OX608081.1, read as the reverse complement.
CTGTATCCGCATTAGAGTGGCCTTATTTTTCCATATAGGAATTTTAAGGATGCTATGACATAATTTTTCCGTATGTAATAAAATAAATCATTCCATAAAAGTTTTAGCCCAATTGCACCACATTAGAACTCCAAATCAAAAAAATGCAATCCTCAGACTCAGACAGCTTGATTTTGTACCGGCGCATAATTTCGTTTTACCAGGCACGCAGAAACAATACGTGAGTGCTGCAATTGGGCAGTGATCTCACATTCGCACCACTTCTGCCTGTATGCACATTAGAGTGGCCTTATTTTCCAATATAGGAATTTTAAGGATGCTATGGCATGATTTTTCCGTATGTAATAAAACAAATCATTCCATAAAAGTTTTAGCCCAATTCCACCACATTAGGACTCCAAAGCAAAAAAATTCAATCCTCAGACTCAGACGGCTTGATCTGGTACCGGCGCATAATTTCGTTTTACCAGGCACGCAGAAAAAATGCGTGAGCGGATGATATTTGACAAAAATTGCGCAGTGATCTCACAATCGCACAACTTCTACCTGCATGCGCATTAGAGTGGCCTTATTTTTCCATATAGGAATTTTAAGGATGCTATGTCATAATTTTTCCGTATGTAATAAAACAAATCATTCCATAAAAGTTTTAGCCCAATTGCACCACATTAGAACTCCAAATCAAAAAAATGTAATCCTCAGACTCAGACGGCTTGATTTTGTACCGGCGCATAATTTCGTTTTAACAGGCACGCAGAAAAAATGCGTGAGCGGATGACAAAAATTGCGCAGTGATCTCACAATTGCACAACTTCTACCTGCATGCGCATTAGAGTGGCCTTATTTTTCCATATAGGAATTTTAAGGATGCTATGACATAATTTTTCCGGAAGTAATAAAAAAATCATTCCATAAAAGTTTTAGCCCAATTCCACCACATTAGAACTCCAAAGCAAAAAAATTCAATCCTCAGACTCAGACGGCTTGATTTTGTACCGGCGCATAATTTCGTTTTACCAGGCACGCAGAAACAATACGTGAGTGCTGCAATTTGGCAGTGATCTCACATTCGCACCACTTCTGCCTGTATGCACATTAGAGTGGCCTTATTTTTCCATATAGGAATTTTAAGGATGCTATGACATAATTTTTCCGGAAGTAATAAAAAAATCATTCCATAAAAGTTTTAGCCCAATTCCACCACATTAGAACTCCAAAGCAAAAAAATTCAATCCTCAGACTCAGACGGCTTGATTTTGTACCGGCGCATAATTTCGTTTTACCAGGCATGCAGAAACAATACGTGAGTGCTGCAATTGGGCAGTGATCTCAAATTCGCACGAACTTCTGCCTACATATATGCACATTAGAGTGGCCTTATTTTCCAATATAGGAATTTTAAGGATGCTATGACATGATTTTTCCGTATGTAATAAAACAAATCATTCCATAAAAGTTTTAGCCCAATTCCACCACATTAGGACTCGAAATCAAAAAAATGCAATCCTCAGACTCAGCCGGCTTGGTTTTGTACCGGCGCATAATTTCGTTTTACCAGGCACGCAGAAACAATACGTGAGTGCTGCAATTTGGCAGTGATCTCACATTCGCACAACTTCTGCCTGTATGCGCATTAGAGTGGCCTTATTTTTCCATATAGGAATTTTAAGGATGCTATGACATAATTTTTCTGTATGTAATAAAATAAATCATTCCATAAAAGTTTTAGCCCAATTGCACCACATTAGAAGTCCAAATCAAAAAAATGCAATCCTCAGACTCAGGCGGCTTGATTTTGCACCGGCGCATAATTTCGTTTTACCAGGCACGCAGAAAAAATGCGTGAGCGGATGATATTTGACAAAAATTGCGCAGTGATCTCACAATCGCACAACTTCTACCTGCATGCGCATTAGAGTGGCCTTATTTTTCCATATAGGAATTTTAAGGATGCTATGTCATAACTTTTCCGTAAGTAATAAAAAAATCATTCCATAAAAGTTTTAGCCCAATTGCACCACATCAGAACTCCAAATCAAAAAAATGCAATCCTCAGACTCAGCCGGCTTGATTTTGCACCGGCGCATAATTTCGTTTTACCAGGCACGCAGAAAAAATGCGTGAGCGGATGATATTTGACAAAAATTGCGCAGTGATCTCACAATCGCACAACTTCTACCTGCATGCGCATTAGAGTGGCCTTATTTTTCCATATAGGAATTTTAAGGATGCTATGACATAATTTTTCTGTATGTAATAAAATAAATCATTCCATAAAAGTTTTAGCCCAATTCCACCACATTAGAACTCCAAAGCAAAAAAATGCAATCCTCAGACTCAGCCGGCTTGGTTTTGTACCGGCGCATAATTTCGTTTTACCAGGCACGCAGAAACAATACGTGAGTGCTGCAATTTGGCAGTGATCTCACATTCGCACAACTTCTGCCTGTATGCGCATTAGAGTGGCCTTATTTTTCCATATAGGAATTTTAAGGATGCTATGACATAATTTTTCCGGAAGTAATAAAAAAATCATTCCATAAAAGTTTTAGCCCAATTCCACCACATTAGAACTCCAAAGCAAAAAAATTCAATCCTCAGACTCAGACGGCTTGATTTTGTACCGGCGCATAATTTCGTTTTACCAGGCACGCAGAAACAATACGTGAGTGCTACAATTGGGCAGTGATTTCACATTCGCACAACTTCTGCGTGTATGCGCATTAGAGTGGCCTTATTTTTCCATATAAGAATTTTAAGGATGCTATGTCATAATTTTTCTGTATGTAATAAAATAAATCATTCCATAAAAGTTTCAGCCCAATTGCACCACATTAGAACTCCAAATCAAAAAAATGCAATCCTCAGACTCAGACGGCTTGATTTGGTACCGGCGCATAATTTCGTTTTACCAGGCACGCAGAAAAAAGGCGGGAGCGGATGATATATGACAAAAATTGCGCAGTGATCTCACATTCGCACCACTTCTGCCTGTATGCACATTAGAGTGGCCTTATTTTTCCATATAGGAATTTTAAGGATGCTATGTCATAATTTTTCCGTAAGTAATAAAAAAATCATTCCATAAAAGTTTTAGCCCAATTGCACCACATTAGAACTCCAAAGCAAAAAAATTCAATCCTCAGACTCAGACGGCTTGATTTTGTATCGGCGCATAATTTCGTTTTACCAGGCACGCAGAAACAATACGTGAGTGCTGCAATTGGGCAGTGATCTCACATTCGCACAACTTCTGCCTGTATGCACATTAGAGTGGCCTTATTTTTGAATATAGGAATTTTAAGGATGCTATGACATAATTTTTCCGTAAGTAATAAAAAAATCATTCCATAAAAGTTTTAGCCCAATTCCACCACATTAGAACTCCAAATCAAAAAAATGCAATCCTCAGACTCAGACGGCTTGGTTTTGTACCGGAGCATAATTTCGTTTTACCAGGCATGCAGAAACAATACGTGAGTGCTGCAATTGGGCAGTGATCTCAAATTCGCACGAACTTCTGCCTACATATATGCACATTAGAGTGGCCTTATTATTCCATATAGGAATTTTAAGGATGCTATGACATAATTTTAGAGTGGCCTTATTTTCCATATAGGAATTTTAAGGATGCTATGACATAATATTTCCGTAAGTAATAAAAAAATCATTCCATAAAAGTTTTAGCCCAATTGCACCACATTAGAACTCCAAATCAAAAAAATTCAATCCTCAGACACAGACGGCTTGATTTTGTACCGGCGCATAATTTCGTTTTACCAGGCACGCAGAAACAATACGTGAGTGCTGCAATTGGGCAGTGATCTCACATTTGCACCACTTCTGCCTGTATGCGCATTAGAGTGGCCTTATTTTTCAATATAGGAATTTTAAGGATGCTATGACATGATTTTTCTGTATGTAATAAAAAAATCATTCCATAAAAGTTTTAGCCCAATTCCACCACATTAGAACTCCAAATCAAAAAAATTCAATCCTCAGACACAGACGGCTTGATTTTGTACCGGCGCATAATTTCGTTTTACCAGGCACGCAGAAACAATACGTGAGTGCTGCAATTGCGCAGTGATCTCACATTCGCACAACTTCTGCCTGTATGCACATTAGAGTGGCCTTATTTTTCCATATAGGAATTTTAAGGATGCTATGGCATGATTTTTCTGTATGTAATAAAAAAATCATTCCATAAAAGTTTCAGCCAAATTGCACCACATTAGAACTCCAAATCAAAAAAATTCAATCCTCAGACCCAGACGGCTTGGTTTTGTACCGGCGCATAATTTCGTTTTACCAGGCACGCAGAAACAATACGTGAGTGCTCCAATTGGGCAGTGATCTCACAATCGCACAACTTCTACCTGCATGCGCATTAGAGTGGCCTTATTTTTCCATATAGGAATTTTAAGGATGCTATGACATAATATTTCCGTAAGTAATAAAAAAATCATTCCATAAAAGTTTTAGCCCAATTCCACCACATTAGAACTCCAAATCAAAAAAATTCAATCCTCAGACCCAGACGGCTTGGTTTTGTACCGGCGCATAATTTCGTTTTACCAGGCACGCAGAAACAATACGTGAGTGCTCCAATTGGGCAGTGATCTCACAATCGCACAACTTCTACCTGCATGCGCATTAGAGTGGCCTTATTTTTCCATATAGGAATTTTAAGGATGCTATGACATAATATTTCCGTAAGTAATAAAAAAATCATTCCATAAAAGTTTTAGCCCAATTCCACCACATTAGAACTCCAAATCAAAAAAATTCTATCCTCAGACCCAGACGGCTTGGTTTTGTACCGGCGCATAATTTCGTTTTACCAGGCACGCAGAAACAATACGTGAGTGCTCCAATTGCGCAGTGATCTCACATTCGCACAACTTCTGCCTATATGCGCATTAGAGTGGCCTTATTTTTCAATATAGGAATTTTAAGGATGCTATGACATAATTTTTCCGTATGTAATAAAAAAATCATTCCATAAAAGTTTTAGCCCAATTCCACCACATTAGAACTCCAAATCAAAAAAATTCAATCCTCAGACCCAGACGGCTTGGTTTTGTACCGGCGCATAATTTCGTTTTACCAGGCACGCAGAAACAATACGTGAGCGGATGATATTTGACAAAAATTGCGCAGTGATCTCACATTCGCACAACTTCTGCCTGTATGCGCATTAGAGTGGCCTTATTTTTCCATATAGGAATTTTGAGGATGCTATGACATAATTTTAGAGTGGCCTTATTTTTCCATATAGGAATTTTAAGGATGCTATGACATGATTTTTCTGTATGTAATAACAAAAAACATTCCATAAAAGTTTTAGCCCAATTCCACCACATTAGAACTCCAAATCAAAAAAATTCTATCCTCAGACCCAGACGGCTTGGTTTTGTACCGGCGCATAATTTCGTTTTACCAGGCACGCAGAAACAATACGTGAGTGCTACAATTGGGCAGTGATCTCACATTCGCACAACTTCTGCCTGTATGCACATTAGAGTGGCCTTATTTTTGAATATAGGAATTTTAAGGATGCTATGACATAATTTTTCCGTAAGTAATAAAAAAATGATTCCATAAAAGTTTTAGCCCAATTCCACCACATTAGAACTCCAAATCAAAAAAATTCAATCCTCAGACCCAGACGGCTTGGTTTTGTACCGGCGCATAATTTGGTTTAGCAGGCACGCAGAAACAATACGTGAGTGCTACAATTGGGCAGTGATCTCACATTCGCACGAACTTCTGCCTACATATATGCACATTAGAGTGGCCTTATTTTCCAATATAGGAATTTTAAGGATGCTATGACATGATTTTTCTGTATGTAATAAAAAAATCATTCCATAAAAGTTTTAGCCCAATTGCCATCCTCGGAGCAATCCCTTGCAGCAGGGTTGCTCCAATGTCTCTTGTTACGGGCTGGTATCGAATCCAACCCCTGACCAAGAGACTGGATCTGCTGCGTCTGCTGGAAGAAAATATATGTCAAACTTTCACATTCCGTTCAATGCAGTAAATGCAAGAGATGGTTGCATAGATCTGGATGCTCAGGGCTTAACCCTGCCATCCCCAGAACCCGTACTTTTTCAGTACTTTTGAGGCACCATGTTGTTCGCGCGCAAGTGCTTCCCGCGGTTCTCGTCGCTCCGGCGCACACACACCGCACCTACCATCATCAAATGGCCACAACAGTGGCCCGGTCTTCACGACCTGCAGCCCTGCTGCTCCCGCCTCACCTTTAGTCCCCACTCTCGTCCCCCCCTACTTCCAGCATGCACGTGGGTCAGGAACATAACCTCCTCGTACCTTTCACCACGTGCACTGTTTGTCGGCAAAGATTATATACGCCTGCGGCATCGGTTAAGTGCAATAACTGCCTTGGCCTGTGCCACATCCATATGTGCTCTGGGCTTGCAAACAGGAACCTTTGGACGGATTCATTTATAGCCCCTTGCTGCAGTACTCAGCCGCCCTCCACGCCACACAACATCGGCCAAGGCACGCTGAATCCTAGACTGCGTCACAGCTTGGGACTAAGCCTACCTCCATCCAGGCAACCACATCCGTCCCTTACCCCCAGCATGCCTTCACCCTCCCGACACACTTCAAAATCCTACAGCTGAACTGCAACGGATTAGCTGGAAAGATCGCGGAGATAACAGACTTTATGAAGTCGAACAACATTAAACTGGCCGCCATTCAGGAGACCAAACTGAACGCTAACTCGGACTTACGTACTCGAGATGGGTACAATGTGCATAGGAAAGACCGTCCCAGCGGTCATGGGGGCGGCCTTGCATTCATCACACACCATACTGTACAGTATAACCTATTTGCCCCGGACGCCCTGTTACGTGCTGTCCCCGCGACTATCGCCCTGATATTAGTGCGTTGCTAAGGGGCGATAACTGCCTCATCCTAGGTGATTTCAACGCACATCACGATCTCTGGCACTCCAACTTGCCAGCAGATAACAGAGGGCACGCACTCGCAGAGCAAATAGGTAGGTAACTGCCACAGTTCGTCAGACATCTCCATTTCAAGTGCGGGCCTTATCAACCACGTTAACTGGCAACCTATGCTTACACTGGCATCAGACCACCTACCCATCCTACTAGACATCGAACGACCGTCCGACTTCATAACGACAGAAAAACGAACGTACATCAACTTTAGTAAAGCGGACTGGGACCGCTTCACGGACTTTACAGAGCACTCCTTCGCTGACCTACCCACACCGACGGACGTATGCAAAGGTGAGAAAGAGTTTCGCAAAGTCACCGATTCAGCCTCCGGCCGCTTCATTCCTGCTGGCAGAATCCCGGAAATTCGACCGAATTTCCCTGCGGAAGCAGCGGCAATGGCAAGAGAACGTGACCAAGTGAGACTCTTGAACCCCGCAGATCCAAGAATAAAGGATCTCAACGCAGAAATCCGTCGGACTGTCAATGACCATAAATTGAAAAAGTGGAAAGAACACCTAGAGTCATGCAACCTCTCCGGCGGTGTCGGCAAACTATGGTCAACAGTCAAGTCCCTATCCAACCCGACCAAATACAATGGCAAGGTCGCCATTGCTTTCGGCGATAGCGTCAAATCGGACCCCAGGAAATGCGCGAGCGCATTCTGCCGGCAATTTATACTGCATTCTCCTGCGGATAGGGCTATGAGGAAAGCCATTCGACGTGCGCACAAACACAAACATGCAGCCGCGCCCATTGTCGTCTCCGTCGCAAAGGTCAAGGAAGCTATAAGGAAGGCGAAACCATCCAGATCACTCGGACCCGACGGAATTGCCATGAAGATGCTGAAACACCTCGGCCACGAGGGGCACAAGTACTTGGCGGCTCTATTCAACCTCTCACTGACCACCTTCGTTATACCAGACATCTAGACTGTGGTCCCCCTCCTAAAACCTGGGAAGCCAGCGAATCAAGGAGATTCTTATCGTCCGATATCTCTCCTTTCGCCGGTAGTGAAGTTGTTAGAGGCTATTCTGCTCCCATACTGTACTGCAAACCTGCAGCTGGCCAATCATCAACATGGCTTCCGTAAAAACCATAGCACAACATCAGCACTGAATGCCATCACGACGCAGATTAACTTCGGTTTGAACCAACACCAACCAAACCACAGGATGGTTCTCGTCGCACTTGACCTGTCGAAAGCCTTCGACACAGTCAACCACGCCACACTCCTTAAAGACCTGGAGGAGACACCGCTTCCTGCCGGCCTAAAACGATGGACCGCCAACTATTTAAACGGTCGGCTGGCGTCAGTGCAGTTTCGAAACGAGAGATGTAGACCTAGAAGAATTAGACAGGGGTTCCGCAGGGTGGTGTCCGCGTAGATGGTGTTCCACTACCTACAGTCAACCACCCCAAAATTCTAGGGGTCACATTCGACAATAGCCTCACCTTCGCTAATCATGCCACCGCAATAGCTTCAAAGGTACAAAGCCGCAACAAGATCCTCAAGTCACTGGCCGGCAGTACTTGGGGCAAAGACAAAGACACGTTTCTGGCCACCTATAAGGCCAATAGCCGACCGATTATTGATTATGCTGCACCCATATGGTCACCAAACCTTCACGACACCAACTGGAGGAAATTGCAGGTCTGCCAAAACACCTCAATCAGAACCGCGACGGGCTGTTTGCTTATGTCTCCTGAGTCTCACCTTCACGAAGAGGCTAAAATGCTCAACGTTCGCGAGCATGCGGAACTTTTAAGTAGGCAGTTCCTTTTGAACTGTCATAGACCCTGTCATCCAAATCGACAGCTATTGGATGAAACCCCGCCCCCCCGAGACATAATTAAGCATCTCCGAAAGCATTATGATGAGATCCGGCATCACATCTCGTTGCCGTTTGATCTGCGGGACCATAGACCTAAAGGACCTCCACACCGAGTCGGTGGACAGATCCCTCAGATTCCGGCCTGTGAACCCCGTTATTGGTGCCCAACCACCTGTTCTTGCTGAGGAAGAACGTGTCCTTCCGAGGGAGACTAGAGTCATGCTGGCACAACTTCAGTCTGGATATCGCAATAGGCTGAACTCCTATCTGTCCAGACTGAACCCCACCATACCGAATACATGCCCGGCATGCGGTATGGTCCCCCACGACACGCAACATCTCTTTTCCTGTTCTTCTGAACACACTCTTCTAACTCCCCTATCACTTTGGTCCAACCCTGTTGAAACAGCCTGTTTCCTTGGACTTCCGTTAGAAAAGCCCGATGACAACTAGGAGTGTACTGGCCCTTTGGGCAGGGCGAAGCACTGCTAACAACAACAACAACAACATCGAGATTTTATTTATCGACTCTGTTTTAATGGGGAAACAAAAACAAAGTGGGAAAATTGTTAGTGTTTCCCACTAAAAAGATTTGGGAGATTTGTTTATTTAACGACAGAGATAACAACCCCAAATTGTGTGTTGTTTACTTAAAGTAACGACATAGCTGATAGCGAATAAACGAATATTGTTAAAAAAAAGTTAGTAAATACCGATATCGTTATAATATCGTGAAAGTCATTTACGACAAAACATAACAATTCATACGAATAATTCGAAATGAAAAACGTTGAAATTCGTAAATTTCACTACATACTGGACTGCCGCGGTAAAGCTATTGCATATTATGAAGTTATGCCAGACACATTAACATTAACTTTAACTTTAAATTTAACCTTAACCTTAACCTTAACTTTAACTTTAAGATAGAGATCCAATTTTATGTATTCGGCCTGTTGCTAACACTTTTCGAACCTTTTATCCGTTCCGTTTTTTTTTTATTTAGGTGCCAAGCCCGCGATAAAATCTATGCAATAGCTTAAAAACCTATGGAGATAGTCCATAATAACTAGCACTTTATAACCTAAAGTGCATTTTGTACTAGGCGAAACGGAAATTAGCCTTTTTTCTTAATTTTTTATTTTTTCAGATTTTAAAAATACACATAGATACTAACGATATATCAAAATTTATAAACTCAGGGCGACTTTCTCAATATCCGGTTTTGCCAATTAAACTGGCCACTAACCAAATACAGTCATTAACAAGAAACATACACCGACATTTATTTTAGATTCTTTGGAGTGCTAGAACCCATATAATGATATAAGTCTTGCAAAGTAGATTTTACTAATTTAGCCTTAATAGTATCACGTTTTAAACGCTTACAAGCCTCATACCTATGGCATCCACCAAAGCTGTAATAATAATCACCTCCTTCACTACCTTTAATCCATAAAATATCAATTGGCGGTACATCGTCCTCGGATTTTTCATTCTACTGTCAATAAAGAGAGAACCATTATTGTAAATATTGATAGACTTCAATACGATATATGTATGTATGTAGTATGTATGTACATTCGAGTGTACCAAACAAAGTATTTTAACGCATTTGATTTAAACTTGTATGTACTCGTATGCTGAGTTGAATTCAGACCATAAAGTCATCTTTGCATTACACCTTAAGCCAAAAACCTTTCCGCAGTGCTTTTGAACATGACTCAAGCAAAAAAATGGATGGTTAATATGAGATTCTAAATACAACTTTGACTAAAAGCCAATGTTTTCCACCTAAAAAGAACAACATTTTCTAACTTTTATGGACACTCTAATATACATAACTTAAACGTGTGAATCATGGATTAGATAGTACTAAATTGACGTCATCAATCTTATCCAACTATGTAAAAAACAGTGTATTCTAACAACGCACCTTTATAGTTTCCATAAGTGATTGTACTTTTGTTTCATCTAATACTGGTGGAATAGGTCTATGTATCACGCTCATTGGTACCTGATGTACTTCCGATATAGAAGCTGAGTGAACACTGGCTTCCTTTCCTGCATTGGAAGTCATTTTTTGTTCCAAACTTCCTACAACATATATACATACATATATTGCAAAACATTAATTTGAACTACAGGTAGAATAGGTGGAATGATGAAATCTTATATTTACTTACCCCTTTTTGTTGCTAAATTTCTGATAACCAAGTTTTCACGTCTACTCACATATAAAGTTGCACGGCTAATGAATGACATTTTCTTTGATATTGGATTATGATTAACGTACAAAATAGTTACTTATTATTTGTGCGATATGTTGTGCATAGCAGTATATGCGTATGTACCTGTGTAATTTACATACTTCTTACCACATTGCACTTAAGTAATTGCTCGCTGGCGGCAAGGGTTCCTGTAGTTTTAGATAAACAAAAATATATTTGGACAAAGAGGATCGAATAATGGGGCAGTGAAATAACGCCCGGGGAAATAACGCCCACGGGCCATTACAACGCCTGCGGACATTATTTCTTTTCTGAAAGGAAATAGCTCCCGCGGGCATTATTTCTTTTCTAAAATGAACCACCGATTCAAAATAACGTTCCGGTTTCGGTTTTGTAAAGTATTTCAGGTTAAATTTATGGTAATGGTGCAGTTTAGGGGGCCCACCCAAAACTAGACCAAAAAAGTCGAGTGGGGTGTCAAAAGACGCGTATTCACGTCTAGATTTTCAACCGTTCAAAAGTTATGAGGCGTGATCCATGTTTTTTATGTACAGAACACCTTTCCGCGTAGGCGGCCTTCGGCCGCGCATAAAAAAATAACCCTGGGCTACGCCATTCCAACTCCGGGTGTGTGCCATAGCTGTGGCTACCGCCACGGTGATGTCCTTCCGCGTGCCACGTTTCCACTCTTTTTCACTTTTTTGGCTCAGCCTAATATGCCATTACAACAACCACATGAAAATGACAGAAAATTTTTAACTTTAACTGCAAATAACTTTTGAGCGCCAACGCCTGCAAAACAAAAAAATACCCAGGTCTGATCCAGATTGGGGGGCAGAAAATTTTCAACATTCCAAATATCTCTTGACATATAGAAAATATCGAGTTTTCGCCTTCGGATTATTGTTACCGAGTTCAAAACGCGTCTTTTAATATCTCTCTGACATCTGTGGAAATGTGTTTGCAGTTGAATTCGGAAGTAAAGTAATATCCGCTTTGCATTACATACGATTCGACTAGTACTTGTAATCCCTAGATACTAGACAGGTCTAATAACCAGATCACATAGTTCACCATATAATTTTTACTTGCAACTTCGAAAGTTTGATACTGGAAATTATACGATGTTAAGCTTGCAGGGTACAGGGTTAATTTGCGATGTACTTATATATGAGTATCGATACAGAATCGAAATTTTACTCATCTCTAAAAATAATTAGCGAATGGCGATACCTGCAGAAAGAAAATTATCGGAAAATAATTAAAATAACAATTGTGTGAAAATACGAACACTTTTTAGTAAAAATATTGTGCTGCTGCTCAATATGAGTATTTTACCGTATCAACCAACAAGCGATGAAGACATTTTTCGTCTATGTACGAAGGAGTGCGGCGTAATCACAGCCACAGAGGATCAACAATATTTTGCTTTAGGCTGCATGTTCTGTCCAGCCAAATTTCTCTATTTTGACGCATTTATTGGGCATATGCAAACAGAGCATGGGCCGCAAACAATGGGTCAGAAAGGACTATTTGGTGGAATGCTTGGGTAAGAAAAATTTCCGAAAATTTTTCACGGCTTCCAATAGAGTTGGCCAAACATGTATATATTATACATATATATCTGTATATATACATACTTCGATGTCTATATAGTACTGGTTATACACCCTATATGCACATATACATACCTATGCATATATAAGAAAAGATCTGAAAAAATTCGAAACTAGTTTATTCTAGTAACTTGTGTAAGTTTCGCAAATTTGAACAAAAATCTAATTTTCAATATTTTTTCAGTCTTGGATATGACGGCTCCTATGGAGAAAGCAACAATGGCCACGGTGGTAGTGTGCAAGGAGCAGAGGATCTTACCGACACAGATCCTTCCTTATTAGTTCCACAAACGGTTATGATTAAGGAAGAAATTGACGAGGTAAATACAATAACAAAAAACTGATAGTTTTTGTTTGTTATTTCACTTAGTAGGCGGGTTAGAATATGACCGAAGTAGGTATGTCTGTCGTAAGAGGTGCTTAAAAACCCTGTTCTTTTCCGGGTAAAACATAACCGAAAGGGGACTGTCAGCATCAGTATGGGCTTATCCGCATACCACTTATGAAGTTGTCTTTTATTACACCTTGAGGAGTGCAAATCACTGGTACTAAACCGACTACTGCTGAATCGATTGCTTGGCGGAATTCGGGTTACTCGCCTCTTACGAGTGTTATGTATAGGTATTCTAAGCTCCAGCCGCCATAGAAAATACAGCCACAACCCTTTACGAAAATATCTCTGTCACTATTAACAACAACCACAACAACAAAATATGCTTGTGAACGTTAATTGTATATTATTGCGTGTCTTAAACAGGAACCTTTGCAACTGCAACCTAATGATAGCTCTATCGCGGGTTATTCAAATGAAAACGATTTAGCTGATGCCACCAATTCGATGTACGGTATGAAGCAACAACAAGCAAATACCGAAATTAAAATGGAAAGAGAGAATGACAATTTTGTTACGAATAACTATGGGAATTACGAGGATTATGAAAACAATGATGATGATGCTAATTACCATGCTGAAGAAGATGATGACAATAATTATGATGATTTAGTGGAGCAGTCTTTGTTGGGGGCAACTAACGGAAATGTATAAAATTTTCTTTTTTTTTTTTCAAAACGCGTTATTCAAACATGTTTTCTTATCTTTCTCTCTCAATAAAAAGGATACTGGTTTAGCAATGCATATAAAGGACCGTAGAATGATACAATTTCTTATCGATTCTTATCGACGCAATCAATTTCTGTGGGATCATCGCCACCCACAGTTTCGTGATCGCGTGAAACGCCAACAATTTGTTGACTGGATTGTAATGGAATTCAAACGACGTTTTAATATATCATTGGCAAGGGATGCAGTAACGCGAAAATGGGATAATTTACGCACCGTTTATAAGAGGGAATGTAACCGTATGTCATTGGAAAATACCAACATAAGTACACTTTGGTATTTCAAAGAACTACATTTTCTTAATCGTTTATATGGCGGAAACCAAAAAATGAATGAAGCGGTCGTTAAGGTATGTTATACTTATTTAAGGTTGTCTTAAGTAGTTAATAAGGCCACGCAGTAGACAGCAGATCCTCGAAAGCTTTGTCGACAATAGAAAGGATCATTCGAACAATTTATCTGCCTTGACAAGCACCATCCGCTCAAAACTCAGCACCGGAAAGTAGCCTGTTGCATATAAAATTTCCGGTGTTGGTTAATTAGTTGGTAGTCAAATTTCAAGGTATCTTAAGAATTGTTAGCATGCAATAATTCGCCTTGGTTACTCTTGTTCGATGCTCTTTCTATGTACATATCTTATTTGATATTTGTTAATCAACGTGCAATTTTTAGGAAGCTGTATATAAACGTCGTTTCTCTGCTCTTTGGAATGATGTCTCCACTACAAGACTTTTATCAATGGTCAAGCAGTATCCATGTTTTTACAACAAGTATAATGTAGATTATCGGAGTAAAGAAAGACGTGGAGAAGCGTTACAACAAATGGCAATGGAATTGCAGAAAATGATTGATGTCACTACCATACAAATATCAAAGCGAATTTCGCTATTGCGTTTCGATTATTCTAAACAAAAGCAAGAACGCCTATTTTGTGAACAAAACAACAAAGAATTCGTACCCAGTTACACATATTATGAACAAATGCTATTTATGGATGCTGACATAGCTCCATTTAAATGTGACTTTTGTCCAATAATTGTACAGTCGCCACGTGAACTTGATGTACATCTACATACTCATCGGCCTGAAGGTGTTACCTATACATGCGATGTGTGCAATCTCTCCTTTATAGATGTCGATCAACTAAATCAACATAAAACAACACATTTGCCAGCAACTAAGGAAGTAAAATACTGGTGTGATTTATGTACAGCTAGTTTTCGTACAAAAGAAGTTTATGATGAACATATGCGTCGTCATAACGATGAACTTTTATTACCTTCTTTGGCTAATATGCCACCACCGCCATCGATTAATGATATAAGCGGAAGTGCATTAGAAGATGAAGATCCTCTTATGAATATGGCCCATATTGAGGAATGCGATGAAGGTTACTCGTGTGACATATGTGGCAAGTCATTCGAAAATATGGTTTATTTAAATTCCCATCGTGCACAGCATAGAACCCTTGGCGATCATCATCGTACATATCGTTGCGATTATGCAAATTGTGGCCGTTTATTTACTTCACAACAATTGCTGATGTCGCACTCAAAACAACACAATTACGAAGAGGAGCACAAATGCGATGTTTGTGGTAAAATTTTCAAATCACTAAAGAATCTAATGAACCACAAACAGATACATGACGCCATTAAGCGGTATGTATGTAAGATTTGTGGATCAGCGTTTGCGCAAGCGGCTGGCCTTTACTTGCATAAAAGAAGACACAATCGTCCTAATTCACGAGTACGTCAAAGTTACTGATCCACTTATATAAACCTATAAAACGTATTCCATAAACATAGTAGGATTAGAAAGCGCAATTATAACCAACAACAGCAGCAAATCCATGGTTCTATACACAGTGCAACTTTTAGGTACTTAAACATTTAAAATTAATTCATATGTACTTATAACCAATGTCAATACCATTGGTAATATTATTAAAACAATATTAATATAAGGCAACATTTTAAGCAATGAAGTATTTAAACCTAATTTATGAACAATTTTCGTCGTTTTTATAATTTAAGTTTCTGTAAAATGATGATACAGTTACCATAAAAGAGATTTTCTAAAATTCCTTTACATAGACATTTACAACCCTGTCGTACTTTTGTATTGTTGAACAAACTCGTTTTATCGTCAATCGTGATAGGGTCTGATATATTTCATTTACAAACATATGTACATAATTGCCTAAAATAGCAACACACAAGTATTAACACATACACTATCTTACTAAGTTATTATATATTTTACTGACTGCAGTTTTTGTTGCCCTAACGAGGTGCTGTCGATTTGATAGTATTCCGCGGGATTTAAATCCGGCACTCTCTGGTACTGGCTGACTCTCGTGTTAGCGTTTTAGAACTAACTGCAGTCAGGCATCTACTTTAGCTAATCCTAGAACTGAAATTGATTTCATAATATGTAGAATGTATACACATACCATAAATATTACCATACATATTAATAACGTACTTAACGCTATTGCAATAAAACTATTTTAATGAAAAATCGGCCAAATTGTAATCTTTGAAACGTCGGTGAAGGACATTGACGAATTGGGCTCTGATATAATAAGAATAGTATTAATAACTGCAGCAAGGGGGCTAAGGTTTGCTACTTTTACTAGCATACTGCCACTGCAGCACTTAGTAAGATATATATATATATATATATAGCTACAATTCGTAATTTTGCTTGCCATTTTTAACGTTATACCTAGATCAGATTAATTATAAATTGTATATTTGATTAATATACATATTAACCCCATCAGGATCAACAACAGAAAGGGGTAGAGTTACAGAAGAATATACAGTGAGATCGAAGTAAGTAATTGGACTGGCATACAGGTCAATGTCTGCAGAGGCTGCCAGCAATAAATGTAATTTGAGATAATGTCTGGTCATCAATAGATTATCGACCTTGATGAAGGTATTGTCATGCTTCGACAGGTTTGGGAAGCACCCCAAACTTCCGCAAAGACTGATCCTTTATAAAAATAGATACGTTACCTTGAAGTCAAATTTACTTCGTTGGTCTGGCTAAATTTATGTATTCATTGTCAAAGCTTTGAGTTTTATTTTTTCGTTACATTCCTTAGAGCTATGTACATTCATATATAATCACATTAAATTCCTTCTAGCAAACACTTAATAACATTCATTTTGTATCGAACGTTCAAGTGAAAAATTGTACTCCTCAGTTTCATCTATGGACATTTGCCGTGTCAACAACGCTAATATGCTGTCTACCTGCAATTGTGTTATTTCGAAGTCATTTTTGGAGCTGAGTTGTGCTGCTAACTGAAACGGTATTCCATGAACATATGGCACTGGCGTTGCGTTATCATTCATACTAGGATTTGGTGGGTACACTGGCGACTGCCCAGGAAATCTACCTCCGTACATAGGAGGCATTGGAGGATATATGCCCATACCTGGCGAAGGAAATTTAGTAGGATCATTGTCTGCAGGTTTGCGTTCTATGAAAATGAAATCATCACCACCTCCCTCATTTTCATTCGTACGTGTAGGGTCTGCTGGACCTTGAATGGCGTCTTCTTGCGGTGAATCCACGCTTTGTTTTTTCTTGGAGAAAAACGAAAGCATTTCTTTTTAATAGATTTCGATTGTTTTCCACTAAATTACACACAAATATTTTGGGTTTTTTTTTTTTTTTGTGCTTTGATATTGTCTCAAGACAATATGATAATGGCTAGAGTTTTAATTTTAACTCTATACACCAGGTTGTTATTCCTTAACTCGTACTGAGTTCTTGTAATATGTTAATGCTGGCTTGCAAGATGTGGATGATGGAAAACAGCTGAGTGTGCTGCCTTCCTCCACAGTGTTGTATTTGATTCAAGTTGACGTTATTGTGTATATACTTGTCCCTATGGTGGTAGGTTTACATTTTTTAATACAATGATTTTTAAAATATCAAAGTTGTTTACATTACTAGTTAGTGCTTTACATAGTTGTAGTTATCGAACAGAGTTATGTAATCAAATTCTGTAAAATGGGGAATACTCACATACAATATAATAAATAAACTTTGCTTAAATTTAAATACTGATTTAATTTTTTTTTTTTTTTAATTTTTAGAGCCTTACATCTAAAACTAGCTTGTTCAGTATTTTACCTTAACCAGGTACTTTGTTTTTGTACTTTAGATCTTTGTAAATTCTTCTTTTTTTTTTTTTTTTTCCAAATATTTTTTTTTTTTTTTTTTTTCCTTTTTTTTTTTTTTTAAAGTATATTTTCCATCTAAAGTCTTTTAGCAAGATTTGTTCTATTTAAAAATACTATTAGTTCTTCATAGTATTTAATATTTTTTGTAATTAGAAGATTTTTTAAATTATTAAATCTTTCAAAAATGGCACTGTTCCTAAAGGCACTGTATCTATTACACTCAAATATTAAATGTTGTGGCGTTTCCACCACCTGACAGCTGTCACAGTGGCTAGAGATATTTCTTATAAATTTGTGTAAGTAAGTCGTTCCGTACGTGTATCCAAGTATGAGTCTATTTACAAGTTTGGTGTCATGTGGACTGAGTGTATTTTTCTTACTTTTGAACCACGGCTTTTTTTCCTTCTGCGCAAAAGTATCAATTATGTTACTATCAACTTTCGGACAGTTCCCTTTCATTTCCTCAACTGCACTATTCCACAATTCTCGACTAATTTTTAATAAAGCCTCCTTCGGCGTTAAGTCTACCTTCAAAATTTGTCCTACCTCAACCGCTTTTTTGGCCGCTTCATCTGCTTTTTCATTAAAATGGATCCCTATGTGGCTGGGTACCCAGATAATTCTCACAATTTCAATATTTGACACACCTATTTTGTTGTATATTTCTGCGACTATATAATTAACAGTGTTTTCACAATCCAAATTGTCTATTGCCCCCGAACTGTCAGTAAAAACTACCAATTTTTTCCTTCGGTACTTTATGGCTAGGTTAACTGCTTCATGAATTGCCACCAATTCCCCAAAAGTTGAAGAACATACTTGATCTATATTAAATAAATACGATATCTTGCTTTCTATGTCATATACCGCACATCCTGTTTTGTATCCACCAACTGAGGCGTCTGTAGCCACAACATAACAGTCTTCACTTTTCAGCTGTTCCAGTTGAGCATAGTATGTTGCCTTCAACTGCTCTTGCGAGTATTCTCTTTTGGATCTATTCAATTCACAATTAGTCAGTTCTATCTTACTATGTTTTTGAAAGTACACATTTGTATTAATTTGGTCGAAAATCTCACTAAATTTTTTGTATACATAGTTATAGCTGGATCTGGCCATGCTTTTCCTTTGCAGTGCTTCTTTAATCTCCGGGTTAAGAAACCATTGTTTCGTCAGTTCCTTCGCAGTTAGCCATAGCGCTCTCCATAATGGTGGTAGTTCACATGCCAAAGCGTATCTTGCATACGTAGGCGTGTTTGGAGGCACCCCTATGCAACGCCTTATTGTTTCATTCAATGAGGTAGCTATCTTCTTACCGTGCCCCTTGGGTGCATTTGCAAAAGTGGTGTTGGCATACTCAGCCTTCGATCTCACATATGTTTTAAACAAGTTAACTGCGTTTTTTGGAGCCAGACCTGATTTGATGGAGGTGAGTCTACTTATTAGCTTCCTAGCATGTACGGTTTTGTCTTTAATATTTTGTACCTGCTCTTTTACCGTTGAGTTAGCACTGACTATTCTGCCAAGCCACTTTACCTTGTCCGTCTGTTGAATACTATTTCCATCAATTCTTAAATCAAAACTCTTTTTTGCCGTGCTCATAAACATGAAGTTGGTTTTTTCCATATTGAATTCGAGACTGATCTCATTGCAACTTTGTTTTAAATCTACGATTTTAGTTTTAAGAATTGATAGTGCCATTTCTTCGGTTCTTGCGCAACAAATTATGGCTACATCATCAGCGTACTGAAATATCTTAGTATTACGGTCATTATGCTCATGTAGCTTGGCCGTGTATATGTTGAATAGTATCGGCGAGAGGCAACTCCCTTGCGGGATACCACTTTCAACTTGAATTGACTGCTTTCCTAAGTAGAGAGTTCTGTTTGAGAACAGGTTGAAAATCCAGTTAGCAATACTAGAATGAATATTATTTTGTATCAAAATCTTGTGAAGGATATTCAAGTCTACACAATTGTAGGCATTGGAAATGTCAAGGATACATATAAAAACCCTATCTTTATTATTTTTTGCTTCTGCTATATAATGCAAGGCTTCATTTAGACACATTGTAGCTGATCGGTTTTTCCTATATGCAAAGGTTCTAGGTGGCAAGATCTTATTATTTTCCACACTTTTAACTAGCTCCTCCTTAACTAACATATTCAGGCTCTTAACCACCACTGATAACAATGAGATTGGCCTGTAGTTCACAAACTCATCTAAGTTCTTTCCTGCCTTCGGAATAGGAATTACCATTATCTTTCTCCATTCTAATTTCACATCATTATTTTTAAAATGTTGCACCAGTGTATGAAAAAGCCCCTCTTTTGTCTCATTTGGCAGATTTTTTAACATCTCGAATGTTATCCCATCCATACCTCCAGCAGTGGACTTCTTTTTATTAAGCAGCTCTACAAAAGTTTCAAAAGTAAATTCCACCTCATGATCCTCATTTATAATAGTCTGAACCCCATCTTTACTTGTACCTTGTCTAACCTGATCTCTAAGCATTTTCAGATAATTTTTATTATCCTCCGCAGCCCATAGATTTCTGTCAGCCTTATTGACATTATTTACATTATTTATAAATCGCCAAGCCTCCCTTGTGTTCGCATTACAGTTAATTTCTTCCACTTTGTTTTGAAAACTGTCTTTTTTTGCTTTCTTCACCACTTTCTTCCAGCTTTCTGTAGCAGCTAAAGCATCATCCATGTCCCTCACAAACCCTGTCTGCCTAGCTTTCCTCTTTTTGGCCACCAACACTCTATATTGTCTTTCTATATCCGCATTCCACCATGCTTTTGGAGTATATCCTTTGTTACTCAGATCAAAGGTAGCGCTCTTTTTTGCCTGTGCTACATTCCTTTTAAACTCATCAAAATTCGAAAACTTTACCTTACTCAGATTTTCTTTTAGCTTGCCTTTAGAAATGAAAAGGTTCGGTTGTTTACTGTTTGTTATCTCAATTATTATTGGCCTATGATTGCTTCCTCCCACATATCCATGATGGACCTTGAAGGTAGGTAGTGGTGTGATGTTGGTGAATGTTAAATCTAAAACTGAGTCACTATCATATGTTACACTATGATATGTTGCTGAACCATCATTGATACATTTGAAATCTGCATTATCTGTAATCCCGAATAACTCTCTGCCTTTTGTAGTGTTCACCACATCTCCCCACATACACATACGAGCATTGAAATCTCCAAGAAATAGCACATTCTTGAATTGTTGTAACTGTGCTACTAACCTACTTATTTCCGATTCAAAAACATTACTACTAACATTCGGTGGGAAATATGCAGTGCATATTGTAATGTTTGTATTTAAGTTCGTTGTTTTCGCAATTAGTATATCTTGTACTGTGTGGTACTTAATTTTTGTGAACTTTATTTCTTTTCTAAAGCCGATGGCTACTCCTCCGTATCCATCTGCCCTAGTTTTCCTTAAAATGTTGAATCCTATCAAGTTATGATTGCATATTTGTGAATCATGAGAAAAAATCTCTTGTAAGCATACTATGTCTATCTGATATTTGTGATTAAAAAAATCTACGTAACTTTTATTGGTTTTAAGGCTCTGCACATTATACTGGAGCACTTTTATTGATCCCATAGTCATGATCATAGTTAAGTTGCATTGTTAGCCTATCGCCAACATGCTCCTGACACAGATTACTTATCAACTGCACTAATGGTTCTTTGTTATCAATTTTAAATTTTTCTACTAGTAAGGATACTACTTTTTCTATCTCTGAAACTTTAGTCCAATTTTGTTTTTCGTAGCACGGTACCTCCGACTTCCTGACTCTTTCAATAAAATTCCTATTTTGTTTTGGATTTGGTTCATTCCTTACTACCTCATTATATTTTCTCGTTACTAGCCTCCTGTTAATCACCCTGTCATTATTTATACGCTCAGAACTACTGCTCTTTAGCGGTGGAAAATTTTCTTCATCCACTTGCAACAGACTGAACCTATTATTGCAGTTGATTGTACTATAATATGTCTCAAAAGCCTCCACTTTCGAAATTTTTTTAATTGTCATGATCTCAAGCACCTTTTTCTCTTTTTCCCATTTAGGACAGCTATTGCTATTCAGGGCACAATGCTCTCCACTACCACATAATATACATACATTAGGTTCCTTGCACTCCTTACCACAACCTTCCTCTTTCCCGCATAAAATGCACCTGTTCTTAGCCCTACACCCCATCCTCGTATGGCCCAGTCTTCCACAGTTGTAACACTGCCTAATTCTAGGTATGTAATGCATAACCTTGAATTTACAACAAAAAATATCTACACTTTCCGGAAGCTCATTTCCTACAAAGGAAATTTTCACAGTGTACGTCGGAATAAATTTTTCCCTATCATTTGGACCCCTTTTCGTTATACGCGTCACCGAGGCAACTTTACAGTCTGTAACGATATTATTTTTAATATCCTCATCTGTAAATCCCCATGGAATATCTCTTACCACTCCAACTGTTTCAACAAATTTTTTCGGTATAAACGGTCTTAAGTTCGCATCTATAATCTCCTTGTTAACTACACACGCATTAGCATATTCATACGTTTCAAAAAATATTTTGCACAGTGTTCTACCAACAGATTTTATACGTTTAATGCCCGGAACGTTGAGTTTTCTAATTTTTTCCAATAAAAATAACCCATTTCTCATGTTTACATTTTCAAACCAGCTACATTTGGACGTATCCATCAGCACACAAAATTCACCACAATGATTTTTGCTATACACTTCGCTACGATTGACCTCTCCTACTTGTTTGTCACCACTCTGAATATTCAAACTTAACTTATCGTTGTTGTGCTCAACCTGCTTCATCATTGCGCCAACACGCACTTCGCTATCAATCACCACATTTGTTTGTGAACTACCACCATTTGTACTTTTTTCTTTATTTGTGCCATCCGCATTTGTATTTACTGTATCTTTATTGTAATTGTCATTCTCTTTAGTCGTCATATTCGTTTCACTTTTGTTAGCATGTTCTTTTACCCATTCGTTCCATGTGCCTTTCGGCAGAACGATGCCTTGTAACGGAATATGAGTCCCGTTACTATTTTCAGTTTTCAATTTTTTCACTCTTAACTCCCTTTCTATCTTAAGCTTTCGTCTTTCCTGTTCTAAATCCTTCCTAACTTGATCTTTCTTGTTTTGTCTTTTCCTGTAGCTCGTCTGTTTGTTCAAATTCCTGTATTCTAAGAAAGTAGTGTCCAAGTCAGCGTCCATGTCCATGTCATCTTTGTCTATCTCCTCTGTGTTAACCGCCGGCGACGCCGCCGCGCCGGCCATCTTCTCTTAAAAACTTACACCAGTAATAGGTACAATGCCTTCCAGAAACTTACCAAACAAAAATTCCAAAGAATCGTTACAGTTATTACAGAGCTTTTTGTTTTATAAAAAACCACTTCGTTGCACTTTTATGAAATATTATATTATAATATTTTAAAACACAACTTTTCACAAAACTTCAACAGAATTTGGTATTTCACACCCTACCACCTTTTTCGCAGCCAGTCAAATATTCCAGAAATCGCACGTCCAAACAATTCGACAAGCAGCACAAGAATGATATTTTGGGTTTAAGTGCGTGCTGTTTTTGTCTTTACTTGTTTTGTTCTTTTGTGAACTCGAAATAGCACGAAACCACCCATAAATTTTTTTTTTTTTTTTTGTTCTACGCTCAAAGAAACACGTATTGGACGTTACTGGGAAACTTTGTGCACCAATCTTATCGGGGAGTTGTTTGACCAGTCACTACTCAGGGCTGAGGTAGTAGATCATTAGATTTGTGATAAGATTTCTTTCTCTATCATATCAAAATATTTGTGTATGTGTGTGTCGCTTGCTCTACCCATCTTTTAAATTTTGCTTGCCATAGCAATCGGCTGTAGTCCTATCAGGAGTAATCGCCTTGATCGAATGGATAAAAATTTATAATTTAAAATTTTAGATTTTTTTCTTTTTTTTAAGTTGCTATTTTTGATAGTGGCGCAAGTGTTTGACAAGCAGCCAGTGCGTCTTTTGACATGTTTTAGCAGTTGACGTTGGATGTATAGATTTACCCTGTATGCGTTGTAATGCAATCTTCTTCTTATTTTGATAAATGTTAAACGCTTGATGTGTTGCAATAAGCAAGGATCCAGAGATGGAAAAAAATTTAATGCTCAAATGCAAAAACCAATTCGAATATTCTTTGTGGTTGCACTTGAATCCTAAATTTTTATCCGGCTCTGCATCATTTTTCATTGGAAAATGAAAGTTATCTAGTAATCAGACCCAAGTACCAATTACATTATCACTGATCATGCTCATTTCTGGAGGTTTGTGCACATCAGAATTGTCCGATAGGGCTTATTATATGCATTGCAATAGCAGCCCTGTATGCTAAAAAGGTGCCACTGAACATACACCTCAGCATCGAATTGAACAATTGTCAAACATTTTAACTGCAGCTAAAGGTCCTTTGGAGTAAATTGGTTATTGCTTGTAATAGAAAATAATTTTTTAGGAAAGTTGGTTCTACAGACAAAAGCAAATATGTCGAAGTTTGAATTCGATCCAAATTTACCTGTAATGGAGGTAATTATAACTGAGCTGAACCTTTTTAAATAAGGAGAAAGTTGATGTGGAAGTTGGTCAAATGTACCATCTAAAACAAGGAAGCGAAATAAATAAATCTTCTGTGTACAGAAACACACATACTTGCATGCTAAAAGTGGATTAATTTTAATGATTATCAATTATATGAAATATTTTTTTGTAACAGCAAATTAAGAACCTCATCAAACCACCACCATCGGAAGAAGAAAAGATTGTGCTACGACCAGTGAATACCAAACATCCATATTATAAACGACCAGGGCGAGGTCATAACCATGATCTTTGTGATGCTTGCGAAGAAGGTGGTGATCTACTCTGTTGTGATCGCTGTCCGTCAAGTTTTCATTTGCAGTGCCAGTAAGTACACGTGTGTTGTAGCAATAATGACACCTATTTGTATATTTGAGTTATTAATGCTTCCAAATTTTGCACAATTTAGCGATCCACCACTTACTGAAGAAGATATACCAAGCGGTCAATGGTTATGTCATAACTGCCGCATGACACTCAAACCTACACAAATAGCAAAGTCTAGCTCTGTTGAACGTAGTGCGTCTAGTGTTAATATAGTTGCACGTTCAGATAGTTCTCGACCAAGTACGCCTTCGGCTACAGTTGAAACAGAAACTGCACCATTCAAGTTTCGTAATTTACGAAAACGAAGTAGTAGCCGAGCATCGGTTTGCAGTGAAGTGGGAAGCACTGAAAAATATCTGTCTAAGTTACCAGTAGGTATACAAAGAGCACTGGATCCAAATAAAAAACCAACACCACTCGATGAATTAATTAAAGCAGCTAGCATATTAAATCCGAAACAATTCGAGTTACCACGTGAGTTGGAAATACATTCGCAATTTCCGGGCAACGATAAAGGTAGTTTGGCTATCAAATTTTGTAAGAGTACATATGATAAACAAATTCAATGTTTTATGCTTTTATTATAGTTGAACCGATACGCAAGAATGGAAATGGTAATAAAAAGCCGAATAGTGTACGACGAAACTCCAAACCTTATGAATTAGATTCACAAGGCCTAGTGCCATTGCCCGCAAAAACTTGTTTTTACTGTCATAAATCATGTAAGAAAGCACCGCTAGTCGCGTGTGATTACTGTCCCTTATATTTTCATCAAGATTGTCTTAGTCCTCCAATGACGGCCTTACCAACTGGACTTTGGATGTGCCCAAACCATGTGGAAAACTTTATTGTAAGAAATAATTTTTTAAATACAAAATTGAAAAGTAGAATTTTATTGAGGTTTAATCAATTTTGCTTATGTTATTGCCGACAAGTACGGTATAGGGTCCTTTCAGCAATCTTTCACATAATATATGATAAGTTAAATTTTGTATTGGTTATTTTCCAATCTGAAAAGCAAACGCCATCAGCGGGATATCGTATCACGCATACTAATTTTTGATAGTTCCTTTTTAATACTAAGTTAAGTAGAGCTTAAAAAACTATAAAACGGTGTGAAGTAAATGCCATTTAACCAGGTATTAACTCCATTTTTTTTAACATTTTAGGACAATCACCTAGCAAATAGCATTTCAGCTACAGAACGTGTACGCTTGTGGGATAAGTTTTCACAGCCGCTTGATCATGAATCAGTTAAAATGGAATTTTTCAGACGTGTACATATGCGCAATCCACCCTTTCGTGTCAAAGTGCCGGTAAAGTTAACCGAAACAATTGAAATTCCCCCGATGGTTAAGTATCATTATGAAAACCCTCCACCACTATTGCCATCTTTACGTGAAACATTACGTTATGACATAGTTAAAAGGCGTAAATGTCTTCCTAGTTCTCCAGATATAATATCAAAGGAAAGTGTAGCTGAATCAGTTTTCAAAGACTTAGAAGCTCTCCAAAGCGCCAAAGCCAAGTTCCGTGAAATACAGAAGGAATTGGGCCAATTAGATGGTTTAAGCAGTAGTGAAGAAGAAGATAACATTGATGATGCTAAAGAAATCACAGAGAATAGTAGCAAAGCTCAAGAACCAGATAAAGTTGAAATTAACAAAGACAAAATAGGGGAGGAAGTTCAAAAAGCTAAAAAGGGCAAAAGTAATAAAAAACGTAGTAAGCGTGGAGATAATTCAAAAAGCATCATATCTGATGTAGCAATAAAAATCGAAGACGATGTAAAAATTGATAATGATGCTGATAAATCAAATGAAAAAAATCAAGTAAACCAAACAAACCAGCCAAAACTTGAGGTGGAAAAAATAAAAAGTGAAGATGAAAGGGAAAGTGACGACGAGGACGATATTAAGCATAAGGCAGAAATAGACTCTGAGCTGCGTTATTTAGATGTGGATTTAATTAAGAAATTAGCATTTCAACGCCTACAACAACTTGTACAAGAACATCCAGAAATTGTAGTACAGTATCAAAATCGTACTGCTGCAAAACGTATACGTGAACTAGCGCAACAGCCGAAGGTACCGCTAGCGATTGGAGTGGCCATAGATGGTGGTGTCACCGCCGATCAGGTACAGACCCAAGTGATGCCATCACAAATTCTCTCACCAGAGGATGTACGCCGTCTATCGATTATGTTTACAGGTGAAACATCGTCCATTTTGGCACAACATCAAACTGACAGCGATAATGATTTACCACAATTACATCCAGCTCTCGCAACTGCAGCTGCGATTGTTGCTGCGGATGAGGAGGAACAAAAGTATAAACCACGCATTCGTAGCGATGTAGAAAAAGCTTACGAAATATCAACTCGACTCGAGCTAAAATTAATGCGTTGTAAAGTACGCGCTCGTGCCGTACTAACACCATTGGGAGACATTCTTGAAGATAATCGTTGGTTTAGTAATATTGAATTGCATTCGTCGCTCTTCATGCGCTATCGCAATATGCATATTGGAACTGGGCAAACAGCTATTGATGTGAACCTTTCATTGATTGGAAATTGTTGTCGCATTTCACCTAAACACGCCACCATATTTTATGATGATTTCACAAAAACTTATGAGCTCATTAATTACTCCGAATATGGCACTGAAGTAAATGGGCAATTATATTCATGCGATTTTACTGATTACGGCCCGACACCAGCTAAAAAGCTTAAAAGCGAGGATATAGCATTACAGAAGCGTGTACAAGAGATTTTGGATAAGCGACGTGGTATTCAAAGGCAACACTATATAGTAGATAAGAACTCAAGGTAAAATTGAAAATAGATTAATGGTGCTTTCATATTAGTAATTTTGTATTTACTTTTAGAATGGCACCACCAATAAAACCTGAATGTAAATGCACGTATGTGTCTGAGCCCCCAATGCTTGTTGGTGCTTGGGAAGGTACAGCTATACTTACACATGGTACATTAATACGTTTCGGATGCTTATCGTTTGTATTTTCATTACCGGAACTCGGTTCTTGCAATGGTCAGGGCTAAATGTATGTACATATGTATATTAATGTTTGGAGCAACCACCTTTTGAACAGTTGCAATAAGTAAGCATCTTTTAGAAACTAGTTTAAGAGGACATAAAGGCTTACTTCCTAAACATCCGTTTGCAATGCAACACTGTAATATGAAAACCGCAGTAGTGCATTGTCATGATGTTTATGAGAAAAATTGCATAAATCCTGATTTTATTTTGATAGGAGCGCAAATTGTCACTTATTTATTTTTCGTAATAATATATAAAGAGTAATAAATTTATTACTTTAAATTACCTTACAATTTAAAAATTACATGGAAATATGCGTACTTAAGCTTTAACTTCTTAATTGCTACTAAAATAACATGAAAAGCATCAACAAATGTGATGCCCAGGTGATGGGCTCCGAGAACGCGCCTAAATGTATGCAGCTAATTTTACGGTTGCGGATCATCGACTTTTAGTTTAGAAACGTTTGACTTTTACTTATGCAGAGCAATTGATGTTTAGGAAGTCAGCGAATTACTTGAAGGCTTAAATGAATGAAGGAATTATTCCGAATTACTGAAGTTCAGCTTGCTATATGGTTGAAGGACGATGTCGTGTATACAAAGACTTCAAGAATGCGGTGGACTGCAAATTTTTGGTGTAAACCAGTCTTATAGTGCTTCAGTAAATTAATGGATGTCAAGAAATCTTCCTAAAAAAAACACAACTTACTCCAAATTTTAATTTTGCTACTAATTTCTTTCATTCACTAATTTCTTTACTTAATACTGTAATAAGTTGCAACTAAACTATTAAATAATATTAAAAGAAAAACTGCTCAGATAACCGTTTGAATTCCATATATTTGGCACAAACTTCGTGGTGTTTAATGCAAGCTCAATGATTTTTTTTTATTAAATTTTTATTTCTTAAATATGAATTGTTATTTTAATAAAACAATATTCTAGTACATACAGACACATATTCACATACATATATTCCATAAATATATATGTAGCAATTTACTTGAGAGATTTTCATATTACGTATGTAGATGCAGATATGCGTTTACAAATTATTAATGTACAATGCAAATTTTATGAGTTTTAGATGTTAAATAAAGATTAACTTAGTGAAATTAATATATTGTTTATTAAGTTACAAATTAAAATAACAATCTTGAAACTAATGGCAAACGCATTTCCACGACATCATGTTTTAGGTATCGCAATAACTCGAGTTTTACTCTCTTTTTCACTATTTGATGATGAATCCAAAGGGCTTATGCTAGCCCCTAACTCCTTATAGACTTCACCTCATTTTGTCGCTAACCCTGTTAATTGTGCAGAATAAATAGCTAAACTTTAGCCATACAAATGTGGAGATTAATAATACTTTCGAAGAATTGTGTGGTAGTTCAGAGAAGTTACTTACTCAATGGGGGCAACATAAGCGAGATGAGATTAAAAATTAATTATATCCAGCAAATAGTTAAAACGTGTTTCAATATAATATGAAACCAAGAAAAATCATTACTTTTGATTTGATCACAATTTTGTTGTAAGTACAGTGTATTGCAAAGTGAAGAAACTTTATTTTAATCCGATCCACTAGGGGGTATAATACTGTTAGGTACACTCGTAGTAGCATCAGCTGGTTGAGATCGGCTACGCTCCCACTCTTGTGTATGATTTGTGACCTTATGTTTGTGCATATTGCCATGCGATCTAAATGTTTTCGGACAAAATGGACATGTGTATAGGTAAGTGCCAGTGTGAGTACTCTCGTGTTCCTAAAATGAAAACTTGAAATTTTTTTGCCCAGATATTTTGAAGTAGATTATTTACCCGCAATGCACGTGGATGTTTGAAGTCTTTGGAGCACATTTTGCATGTAAACACTTTAGCTGAATGATGGTAGCTTATGTGAGATGCAAGCGCATGTCGGGTGCTCTTCACTCTGTCACAATGAGGACAATTAAATGCTTGGCCAGATTCTTGATCACGATGTGAAATCATATGTTTATTTAGGCAACGTATATTTTTCAAACGTTTGAAGCAAATTTTACATTGTACTCCGGGCTGAATTGTTTCATGTAGTGCCTCCATATGTGTAGCGAGATTTTGAGCTGACTTGAAACACTTACCACATATATCACATACAGAATCATATGTATTTAAATGTACGGCCTTTTCATGTTGTTTTAAAAGTTGCGCCGTTTTAAATCTGCAGTAAAACGAAAAACAAGTTACAGCGATAGCTTATAGTAAATGAATATTTCTGCCTGAAAATATATTGTAAGTATTACCCTTTGTTACATGTTGAACAGATATAATTTTTTGTAGTCGTATGTCTGGATTTGATATGATAGTCTAAAATATACTGTTTAGCGAACTTTCGAGAACACAGTTTGCAAGGAAAGAGTAAACTTTCGCTATCTGGATGGACAGTATACATATGATTTTGAAAGTTATGGCGACTTGCTAATTGCTTATTACATATTGTGCACCTAAAAATACAACATAAGTAATATTTTGTAATTGAGCACGCAATTATTTTTCTACATCGTGAGAATTAGTCAAAGTACTAAGATTCAGGTGAGCTGGACCGGTTTAAATATGCCTCATCATCTTGGGTTTCTATGTCATTTTTGAGATTTATAACTAATTCCTTTTCATAAGCATTTATAAATTTTTAATTTTTGAATAAATATAAGTGGTTTGCCAATTTAAATAATTTCTGAAAATATTTTTTGGAAAAAATACACATTCAGATGATAGATTCACAACAGCTGTGCCTTCACGCCTACAGGCTAGGAGCTCAGAATATACCCACTATAAGGTATACATGTGTAATGAGAGGTGAGCGACATCATATCCGAAGATCAACTATCGCGTCATTCATTACCTTTGTGCATATTAGTTGCCTCTTATCAGTGTGCCTACCTCGTTCATATTCTAAGCCCCTTACCGCAGGGGGACAATACATGGAACGCACTCATCTTATCAATGGCCGTATAACCCTGTTTAGTCCATGACAGTGCGAAGTACTGCTACAATAATAAAAGGTTTATTGGTCTTTAAAAAAGTTCAAAGCCCTAATTTAGATATTAAACACACACTGTTATTAAAAAAATTAATGGTTCAGCTCACGTAAACCTTATAAAAAAAGTTTTCAATAAAAAAAATAATTTCTTTTTTGTATGAAGCCACTTACTTGAAATAGTCCGGATCTTTGTGTAGTTTCAAATGATCGACATATGCTGTTCGTTTAACGAAACGATTATTGCAACATGGTATGTACCCAACCACATTATGGGTTTCGCGAAAGTGCTTTTTTAACTCTTTAAAGTCGATGAGGGGTTGTGAGCATAAGCAACAGCTTAATTGTGTGTTCTCGGCTAAATACTGATCCAGTTCCCGTGCTAATAAATTTTTCGCATCTTTAGGCTTGGCAGTATTTTTACTAGATCCCTTTTGCTGGTTTATATTTGAGCTTTCTTTTGCATTTTTTTCATCACTATCATTTGGAATTTTTTTCTTTGATCTTAAATTTGTATTTAATCGTTTTTTAGCTGCTGTTTTGGATATTTTTGGAGTGTTTTTATTGCTTTTCTTTTTTGTAACCGTATCCAAATCTAATACATTTACTTCAGGTGCATCTAGAATCCAAAATATGTCAAAACATCTACTTCATATAAATTTTTATACTTACTGTCATCAGCTAGTGAAGTTAAAGGAATTAGGAATGAATCGTTATCCATTGATGTGTCGTCGTCTTTAAGATCGACTCCCTCGAAGTTTAATCCCCCAGCAAATGTGGAAGGCTGATCGACTATCATGTCTATTTCAGGTTCACGTAGCTCTATACCCTTACACTCCATAGATGAGCTTATGTTTGGTACACTAGTCACTTCTTTGACTTCATCGTCATCAATATCTTGTTTTATTTCCTTACATATTAAATGTGTTTGAAGAGTTTTTTGTTTTTCCACGATATTTAACCAAAATCTATGAAAGTCGGATAAATATTGCCAGCATTCTGCGCAAATTATGGTGGAAACCAAATCATTGGGTTGAATCTATTGTTATATTTAGGATGTTATAGACGTTGTAGTACAAATAATTCACACCTACCTCGATTAGAAAGAATTTGGAAATAATCTCCGACACTAGTGGATTGCCGGATTTGGAGAAAATCTCAACATTATTAGATGATATCTCTAAGCAAAGGCGACAAATCATTTTGTTTATGTTTTTAATCGGAATGGAATACATTAAATAGGTATGCGAAATAACATGGCGATATTCAATGTAACGATACCAACGATAATTTATATCGATAGCCACTGACTTGTCATATGTCAGCCAGGTTCTAGTAATACAGGTGGTGTTTTTAGAACAGCTAATTTTTCCTTTTTGCAGGGGTTGGGTTTTATTGAGTGCACCGTGCACCGTGGATGACCAGTTAAATAATAATAATAATATGATTGAGGGGTAATACTTTACGGTTTACGTCAAGTGTTAATACACGTCCAAAAATCTTGAGAGAGGTATCAAAAGACGCGTCTTGACCTCCGTAACAATAACCCGAAGGGGGAAAAGCAATATTTTGTTTCTGTGAAAAGTTATTAGTGAAAAACCGAAAATTGACCCGGGTTAGATCCCAAATTCGGGGCCCGGTCCACGTTTTTTATGTGCAGAACACCTTTCCGCGTAGGCGGCCTTCGGCCGCGCTTCAAAAAATAACCCTGGGCTACGCCATTCCAACTCCAGGTGGTTGCCCTGAACGGTGGCAACATGCCACCGTTCCGACTCTATGGGTTATTTTTTTCTCACAGGGTAATGTGATTACAACAACCACATGAAAATGACAGAAAAATTGTGAACTTTAACTGCAAATATCTCGCAAAATTCCAAAAATATCGCATTTCCCCCTCCAGATTATTGTTACGGAGGTGAAGACGCGTCTATTGATACCTCTACCTATATTTTTGGACGTGTATTAACACTTGACGTAAACCGTAAAGTATTACCGATTGAGGAAGTGTACTGCGACCTTAAAGGTCTATTGTACCCTCATAACCTCATAGCACCTTGTCCAGCCCGATCCGCCTCAGAAAGTCCAGAATGGAGGACGGCTTTAAATCGGGTAGGTGCCTGCACTCCAGTGTAGGTGCGCCTAAGTACTTATGTCTGCTCCTAGACACAGCATCGCAACTACACAGTATGTGCTCCGCTGTTTCATCCTCAGTGTCACAGAACCGACATAGGCTAGAGGACTTAATGCCCAGTCTATGCAGGTGGGCGTTTAGCCTGCAGTGTCCCGTCAGTATTCCTGTGATGATCCTTAGGTTATTCTTAGACAGGGTTATTAATTCTTTATAACGCTTTGAATTATAGTCCCCCATCATGGCCTTTGCCTGGCGCAGCCCGACCGTCTGCTGCCAGTGCCTTGTCCTCATACTGCACTCTTCATTCCTCAGCCCCTCTTTGATAGAGTGGGACCCTATCGCCAAGAACGGCTCCGGACCAATGGGTCTCGTTGCTGCCGCTTCCCTTGCCAGCCGATCCGCCCGTTCGTTGCCGTCCACCCCTACGTGGCCTGGAACCCAGGCCAGTCGGACGTTATTGCACGATGCCAGGCGGTGTATCCTCTCTACACACTCCAAGACCAAGCGTGACTTTATCTCGAAGGAGGATAGGGCTTTCAGGGCAGCTTGGCTGTCACTAAGTATAGTGATGCTCTCATTTGTATACCCGCGTTGCAGGTTTATGTCCACACATATGCTTATAGCTGCTACCTCAGCCTGGAATATGCTGGGGTGTGCTCCTAGTGGTACCGCGAGTTCCGTGCGTGGGCCAAATATGCCCGCGCCGATTCCCTCAGGGGTTTTCGAGCCATCCGTGTACCATACGATAGCTCGATTTTTGTGGAATTCCTCAATCTTAGTGGGATTCCACGTGGCTTTATCCCCTAGTTCTAGTTCGAACTTCCTATCAAATATTATTACCTTGGCAATGTCGTCCCGCGGAAGCTGGCAAATAGGAAGCTGTACTTTCAACTTCTCCGCTCCCACAGACGAAATGACCTTGCCTTTTCCAAATCCGTCCTCTGCTATGTTTAGCATAGTTCGCTTGGCTACTTGTTCTACCACAACGTGCAGTGGATTCAGGTCTAGTAGCACCTCGAGTGCCGCCGTGGGACAGGTGCGCATTGCTCCCGTAATGCATATGCATGCAAGGCGTTGGGTTTTTGCTAATGCCTTTCGCACCGTTCCCAGACCTGATCTGGCGCCCCAGGCTACTGCCCCGTACGCTATTATAGGCCTGACGATCATTATGTACATCCATCTCAGCAGTGCTGGGTTACATCCCCATGATTTGCCTGCGAGTCTTCTGCACATCATTATCGCCTTTGTTGCTTTCATTGTCGTGTTTGCCACATGTGTCCGCCACAGGAGTTTAGAGTCGAACGTGACTCCCAAATATTTCACCTCTGAGGCTAGCTCTATTTGCTCTCCCCCTAGGGTGATTGTCCGTAATCCCGGCAGGGATCTTCTCCGTGTGAATGGGATGATGGCGGTTTTGCCTGGGTTGATGCTCAGACCAGCCCCGGCGCACCATCTCATTGTTAGGTTTAACGCTCTTTGGATAATGTCACAGAGCGTGTCCTCGAACTTCCCTCTGGCGATGATCACAATGAAGCACTATGCTCCACAGAAGGGGTGACAGTACTCCTCCTTGTGGGCAACCTCTTGTCGTTCTTACCCGAACAGTGTCTGCACCGATTTCGGTCTCTGCTATTCTAGTTCGAAGCAGTTCATCTATCCATCGTATGATGGTATTCGGGACCCCTTTGTTTTCAAGTGCTCGACTCACACTCGCATGCGAAGTGTTATCGAAAGCTCCCTCAATGCCCATGAATGCACATATTACTGTATCCCCTTGCTCGAACGCACTACTTATTTCCGTGGTCAGCTGGTACAAGGCCGTGTCTGTTGACCTTCCTGCCCTGTAAGCGTGTTGACCCACGTGTAGAGGCCTCTGCCTGAGGGCGTTCGATCTTATCTCGTGATCTATGATCTTCTCCATCGTCTTCAGCACGAAGGAGGTTAAGCTGATGGGCCTAAAGGACTTGGCCACCGAGTAGTATTTTTTCCCTGCCTTTGGTATGAATACAACCTTTGCCCGCCGCCATATGTTTGGAATATAGGCTAGGGCTAAGCTGTCTTTCATTATTCCTATCAGGTGTGGGATGAGTTGCTCCCCGTGCTGTAGGAAGGCTGGGAATATCCCATCTGCCCCTGGCGACTTGAACTGCTCAAAGGATGCTATTGCCCATTTGACTGCATTCTTGCTGAAGAGAGCCTTCGCAAGGTGCCAGTCTTGGGCCGATGGTCTTATCTGCCTGACCCCGACTTCAGCAAGGTCTGGCGATGCATCCGGAAAGTGAGCAGACAGTAGTGCCATAGCTCTTTCATCCTCAGTCGTTGTGAAGTTCCCATCTGGGAGCTTCAGTGCCATCCTAGTTTCCCTCTGCTTTATGGCCAAGGCTTTATGAAGTCTGGCCGCTTCAGGGGTGGAGCTTATCTTTTCACAGAAGGTCCTGAAGCTTGTTCTCTTTGACCTCCTTATTGATTTATTGTACTCAGTGAGGAGAGTCTTGTACTCTTCCCACTGCCCGGTGCGCTTCGCCTTATTAAACAGCTTGCGCACCCTACTTCTCATTACCGATAGTTCTTGCGACCACCAAGGAGTATTGTATTTCGCCCATAGTATATCTCTACTAGTAGCGCAACTAACAGCTGACTAACTCCGAATTAGCACACACACACAAACCACACAGGGTACGTTGTATGCAATAATAAAGCAATCGGATTTTAATGCTGAAACATTGAACGTGAAGATCAAAAACTCCCAAATTATTATATATCAAGCAGTTTTAACCACTTATCAGATGCTATTAACTGTACATTTCACTATAAATTAATGTTTCTAATTGCAATTTTTACTGTCAAGCAACTCTGAACGTTATTTCTTACATTCCACTTTGTCGGAGTACCATCATCCACTGCCTTACACTCCGATTCGTAAAAAAGATGCCAAACTATTCGAGGTAAACAATGATTTCGCCCCCTTGGATTCTCGGCAACTGGACCTGAAAGCGTCCAATATGACGCTGTTCAGGTTGTTGACCCGGTGCTCCAGTGTTAGGCTCGATGCCTCCCTTCCCACATTTCCCAAGCTAGCTAGATTAAGGCTAAGGGTGCTACTAAAGTTATCCCAGTCAGTTTTCCTGGGGTTTCTCCGCACATTTGCCTCCCTTGCAACAGCATTGACATCAAACCGTATGGTGCGATGATCTGAGAGGGAGGGTTCCTGCGAAACCCTCCAGTTCGAGATCATGACATCAGCCAGGTTGTTGCCGATGGTGATGTCTAGGACTTCCTCCCGTACCCTTGTTACAAAGGTGGGTGCATTACCCACATTATATACGTTAAGGTCGCTACTTACTAAAAACTCTAAAAGGTACTCACCCCTTTGGTTGGTGTCTGTGCTACCCCACAACTCATTGTGGGCGTTTGCGTCGCATCCAATAATAAGTGGGGATGACCAGTTACTTATTACAGATTCTGTTCGAACGTATCTGCAGAAAACCGGCCGAAAACCTTTATTGAAGCTCTGAACCATTGTGTATCAGTACAAGTGTGATATGTTATCTGTCAAACGTTTGACAGGCACTTCAAAATGGAGTTTTTTTCAGTTTTTTGTTTACAGCTGAGGCACTTCAGCATGGCGGCGCATCCGCTGCTCCTATCTTCTAACGAATGATAGAACGAGATGCAGGATGAATCCAACATAGAATATAAAAACAACAGTTAATTTTTTTAAAAATGTTGACGTCTGTGCTTAAGGTATCACACTTGACATGGTACACAATGCTCTGAACGTTTGTGATATACAGTGTTACAGAGAAATACATAGCTTTCTCACTATAGGTGCTACACTGCCAGTTACGGTAGCTTCAAGCGAACGATCATTCTCTACTTTACGGAGAGTAAAAACCTATTTGCGAAATAAAACTGGAGAAGAACGTTTGAATGGATTGGCAATGTTGAATATTCACAGAGATTTCGAAGTTACTCATCACGGTGGGTTTTAAGCATGTTTTATTAAAAGGTTCACGTCCCTCCATTTTTTCTTTTGAATGCTCGAATATGCATTAAAATAAGATGATATGTTGATTTTTAGCATTTTCGAATATGCATTAAAATAAGATGATATGTTGATTTTTAGCATTTTTCCCCGAGCTCTTTTTTAAAAAACTCATTTTAAAAATGTAAAATACCAAATTTTGAGATTTTTTGAATTTTTCTGGAAAACGTTAAGTTTTATCTCAAAACTACCTGTGACAAAGTTGTAGACCTGAAAATTCTCTACAAAAACAGTTTTTATCTACGAGTCACCAGTTCTGAGATATCGCGATTGCAAATCTAATTCTATACATTATAAGAACATAAATGCCACGTATAGACTTTTCCGGATTTTTCTCGAAAACGGTTATGTGTATCGAAACATTTTCTTTTACCGTTTGTTCGTCACGAAGCTCCTCATTGACAATGAAAATACTTATTTTTGTAAACCATATAGTTCCCTAGGTAGAGCCAAATTTGCTCCATTCGTGATATCAAAAAGTAATAGTGGTTTAAATTTAGATATCTTGTATAACGAAATTTCGATAGAGCTAAATTTTTGTAGAGAGCTTAGGTTGACCCCCGGAAAGAAAAGTCCGTAGCGTTATATCTATGTACATATGTACATATCGTCTGTCATTCGAAAATTTAAGAATACATTGCAAATATATAATAATTTTACTGTGTAAGTATATATATATGAGTGAGTTTTTGTTATTCATACCTCCGATTATTGTCTTCCAACTTTTCTTGTGAATGTTGTATTGGAGATTTCATATATGGACCGCCGCCCCCCGAAAAATTTTCCTGGATCCGCCCCTGTTGGAGGCAACTCATATTTTAAGAGAAAATCGAATTTGAAGATTCGAATTTTCCCAACCAAAATGTTTAAATTTTAAAACACTTTGATAACACTATACACACAAAACTATATTACATTACACAAAAACCCCCTCTCACACAGTCCCACACTGTTTTTTGCCCGAGTTTTGCGCGAATAACGCTTTAAACATTTAAATTTTTGGTAATACTTTACGGTTTACGTCAAGTGTTAATACACGTCCAAAAATATAGGTAGAGGTATCAATAGACGCGTCTTCACCTCCGTAACAATAATCTGGAGGGGGAAATCCGATATTTTTAGAATTTTGCGAGATATTTGCAGTTAAAGTTCACAATTTTTCTGTCATTTTCATGTGGTTGTTGTAATCACATTACCCTGTGAGAAAAAAATGACCCATAGAGTAGGAACGGTGGCATGCTGCCACCGTTCAGGGCAACCACCTGGAGTTGGAATGGCGTAGCCCAGGGTTATTTTTTGAAGCGCGGCCGAAGGCCGCCTACGCGGAAAGGTGTTCTGCACATAAAAAACGTGGATCGGGCCCCGAATTTGGGATCTAACCCGGGTCAATTTTCGGTTTTTCACTAATAACTTTTCACAGAAACAAAATATTGCTTTTCCCCCTTCGGGTTATTGTTACGGAGGTCAAGACGCGTCTTTTGATACCTCTCTCAAGATTTTTGGACGTGTATTAACACTTGACGTAAGCCGTAAAGTATTACCAAATTTTTTATCACACAAAGCCCGGCATGTTTTTTCACTTGGCAAAAACAATGCC
This sequence comes from Sphenella marginata, assembly GCA_951509765.1. Classification (NCBI taxonomy): domain Eukaryota; kingdom Metazoa; phylum Arthropoda; class Insecta; order Diptera; family Tephritidae; genus Sphenella; species Sphenella marginata. The sequence goes on along the minus strand of OX608081.1, from coordinate 69,165,830 downwards.
TTCGGATTAGTTGCAGTTACAGCGAGGAGCAACTGCTGATGGCTCTGAAGGAATAAACAAACTATGTTATGGCACGTTCACTGCAACATAGCTTGTTTATTCTTCATTTTACGAGTTAATTTATAGATTTTCTTTATAATTGTTAAGAAACGCGAACCACGAACAGATATAATGCCGAAAACTAACCAGCTTGCAACGAGATTAATTTGAACTAGTTAATAAAAAAAAAATGTTGCCAGACCTTCCAACACTAATTGTAACAAAAACTTCTTATATTTTAGGTACTGGTGCAGTTTATGGGGCCCACCCAAAACTAGACCAAAAAAGTCGAGTGGGGTATCAAAAGACGAGTCTAGATTTAGAATCTGAAATGAGATTTTTGTTTTTTTTCAACCGTTCAAAAGTTATTTGCAGGTAAAGTTCACAATTTTCTGTAATTTTTATGTGGTTGTTGTAATGGCACATTAGGCTGAGCCAAAAAAGTGAAAAAGTGTTGGGAAACGTGGCACGCGGAAGGGCATCATCGTGGCGGTAGCCACGGCTATGGCACTCACCCGGAGTTGGAATGGCGTAGCCCATGGTTATTTTTTGAAGCGCGGCCGAAGGCCGCCTACGCGGAAAGGTGTTCTGCACTTAAAAAACATGGATCACGCCCCGAGTTGGAAAGTTTTACCCTCATAACTTTTGAACATTCGAAAAAAACAAACAAAAATCTCATTTCAGATTCTAAATCTAGACGTGAATAAGCGTCTTCCACTTTTTGGTCTAGTTTTCCACTTTTTTGGTCTAGTTTTGGGTGGGCCCCATAAACTGCACCATTACCATATTTTATTACAACTTTATCAAATATGTATGAAAATTATTAGAATATGTTTGTAAAATTGTAGTTGATAGTACAATTTAAATCTTTATAGCTATATCTGTTTAACTTGTTTTGATGAGAGCCCCTTAAGTTTCTGTAATATGCATGTGCTTCTGGTAGATATAGATATGTATAAGGTATGGATGTACAGTATTACCCAAAGTTATTCATCTCAAATGTTCACTTGAGGCGCTATTACACTGAAAATACCTGTCATGTCATGTTTTCTTGCTAAAAACCTGTCTCAGTCCTCAACTTCAGTTTTTGAAAAATCTGCATATTCATTTACACATGTCTGGCACCTCCTATTACTCGCTGACGATTCAACTAGTACCAAACCGCCATTGTTGTTCACAAGTGATTCGGCCAAAATAGAAAGCAGTTTATTTGAATGTTTTTTTTTGTGTTATATATTTTAGAAGGCTAAAATATTAAAAATATGCATTGTGGTGAGACATATCGTTCAGTGTGAAGTGTTTTTAATTCTTTAAAGTGAATAATTATAAGCAAGTCTGGTAAATTTTGAAGCTTCCTTACATACAATATTGCAAATTTAAACACGATTTTTTCTCAAAATATATAGCTTGCCTCCAAGCCCTCTCAAAAAAAAAAAATCCTAGATTCGGTGCATCATCTAAAATATTCCCCGACGCGCTTTGGTCCCAGGAGCATGAATATAACTCCGCTGAACCAATATTTTTAGTAGTTTGTGAGAAAAGAGTGGCACGCGGAAGGACATTACCGTGGCGGTAGCCACGGCTATGGCAACCACCCGGAGTTGGAATGGCGTAGCCCAGGGTTATTTTTTGAAGCGCGGCCAAAGGCCGCCTACGCGAAAAGTGTTCTGCACATAAAAAACATGGATCGGGCCCCTAAACCTGGGTCATTTTTCGGTTTTTCGCAAATATTTTCCAAAATATTGAAAATATTGGTTGAGCGGAGTTATATTCATTCTCCTGGGACCGAAACGCGTCTATTTGCACATGACCGTATACGGATCCGTATTTTATACGGGTTCCGTTCAAAATGAAAGGATCCGTATAAAAAGTACGGAAGTGACCGTATTTTATACGGTCATGTGCAAATAGCCACAGCCATATTCTTACCGCCTTTATTTGTTATATTTTTCTTATTTTTATTTGATTTTCCATACTAAATAATTCACAACATAAATACCAAGGCAGTGGTCTACTCTCCATTAGATGGCAATATATTAAGCAAACTTTTTGTAACATTGTTTGGTTGCGACCGATTACGTACCCACTCTTGCGAATGATTATTAACCTTATGCTTGTGCATATTGCCATGCGAACGAAACGTCTTAGGACAAAAGGAACAGGTGTACAGATGAGTGCCAGTATGGGTAGATTCATGTTCCTGGAAATAAGGGACTATAAATATACTTGTTCAAGAGCGACCATTAAGCTCATAAAAATATTACCCTCAGGGCACGTGGATTTTTGTATTCTCTGCTACAAACTGTGCATGAAAACACTTTATCTGAATGATGGTAGCGTATATGTGATGAAAGTGCGTGACGAGTATTCTTTTCCATACCACATTGGGGACATTTGAACTCTTGCCCAGATTCTTGATCACGATGTAAAATCATATGCTTTTTAAGACAACGTGTATTTTTCAACCATTTCATACAAATTTTGCATTGTTCTTCTGGACGAGGTGTTTCATTATGTATGGCCTCAATATGTGTAGCTAGGTTATGTGCTGTTTTAAAACACTTTCCACATGTTTCGCAAACAGAATCGTATGTATTCAAATGTACGGCCTTTTCATGTTGCTTTAAAACTGCAGAATTTTTAAATCTAAATGTTTAAAAAAATGTTTAGTAAAAAAAGATGCTTATTCATAACTATTATTGTGCTATTTACCCTTTGTTACAAGTTGCGCAGATATAATCCTTTGTGGTCGTATGTTTAGATTTAATGTGATAGTCTAAAATATATTGTTTGGCGAATTTTCTAGGGCACAATTCGCAGGAAAAAAGTAGGCTACCGCTGTCCGGATGAATGGTATACATATGATTTTGATAGATATGCCGGCTTGCTAATTGTTTATTGCATAGTTTGCACCTAAAAGTTCACTATTCTTAGTTGTCTCATATGTTCAAACAAAACAAAATTAGAATTCTGTAAATATTTTGTTATAATATAAACTGTTTTAGAAATGAACTAATATTCTGTACTTCCGCCAAATTATACATTAAAATATTGACATTCAAAATATTAAAAAGGCGCTTACTTAAAATAGTCGGGATCTTTGTGTAGTTTTAAATGATCTACATACGCCGTCCGTTTTGTGAAACGATTTTTACAACATGGTATATAACCTATGCAATTATGCATCTCTCTAAAATGTTTCTTCAAATTATTAAAGTCCTTGAGCGACTGTGAGCACAAGCAACAGCTTAGTTGTGTGTTTTCGGCTATATATTGGTCAAGCTCCCGTAATAAAACTTTCGTGACTTGCTTGTTACTGTTTTTCACCTTACTTTTCTTAGCATCTTTTTCATCTGCATTTTTGCTATTATTAACATTCTTATCACTTTTCGTTGTTGGTCGTAAAGTTTTCTTTAAACATTTGTTGGTTATAGTTTTCGATGTTAAAGTTTTTCTTTTTATGTACTTTCTTTTTGTGGCAGTTGCCGACTCTGCTGATTTAACTACACAATATATATCAAATATAAGCATTAAAGGTAAAATAGAAAAGTATTGCATATTTATCTATACTTACATTCATCTACTGGTGGATTTAAGGGACCTTCAGTCAAACCATCGCTATCCATTGACGTTTCGTTATCATTAATATCAACAGCTTCAAAATTTAACCCATCAGCAAACGTGAAACGCTGCTCAACAACTAAACCGATTTCCGGTTCAGGTAGCTTATTGCTTTTAGACTCAATGGATGGGTTTGAGCTTGGTGCATTGAAAAATTCTTGCGCCTCATCATCCTCATCCTCAATATCTAGTTTTATTTCCTTGCACACTAAATGTGTTTGAAGGGATTTTTGTCTTTCGTCGATACTTAGCCAAAAGTTATGGAAATCGAACAAATGCTGCCAACACTTCGCACATATTACACTAGAAACCAAATCATTTGGGCTGATCTGTAAATGGAGATAATGTTATAGTAGCGTATTAACCGAATCATATTATACATTGTTTATACATACCTCGATAGGAAAGTATTTGGTTATAAGTTCCGCAATTTGTGTATTCTCATTTTTGGAAAAAATATCAAGTTGCTTGCATGCTGTTTCTAAACATAGACGACAAATCATATTGTTGGTTTTATTAAAAATTCTCTTGTATCCACTATGACAAGGAAAGAGTCCTCAAACAAGAAAAGATATCATTTTGCAAGGTTCAATAGTTGCACAAAAATATTATTGTTTTTAATTGGAATGGTATTTATTCTTTGAGTAAATAGTGGTGTATAGTGTTAAGCTATCGATTGTACATTACTATCGATGTTTATAGACCTCAGCGACAGTTGTCAGATTTATTGCATTCAGCGCATCTAGGTATATATAAATACGAAAAGTTACAAAGTTTACGGTCCACTTTTAGAGCCGATGTAGGGCAGTAGACATCTCATACATATAAGTCTTCTTGAGTTGATAGGAGCTTTGTTCGGATAGAAGACTTGCAAAAAGTGTAAGTAAAGCGAGAATGATGTCAAACCCTGTCGCAAAAGGTAAAAACAGCTGTTGAAATTTGTATTGGTCAAAAGTTTAAAGGTTGTTGTTGCTTTCCCTTGTCACGATTAGCCGTTTTTCACTTACAAATTTTATGGAGTAAGCTTCCCACTGTAAAAACTTGTAGCGCTTTCTGTCAATAAAATGTCAAAATGCCCCACTTTTGCATATCGCATTATTACGATCGTATAACTAGTAACAAAACTGAGCGTTAATAAGCTGATTATATTCAAATCCACGACGGGATGAAGGTTAGGGCTTTAGAATGTCTAAGGTAGATCTATCCTTCGTAAGAGGCGACTTATGTACATGTTCAAAGGTAATGACGTGTAAGTCGATGGTTGATCTAGGGATATGATGTCTGTGCAAGGGAGTACTGGAGCGCATCGATATCACTACCCAAAATCTTTGGGGAGTGTTTTTGTCGTTAAAACAACAACAACGAGATTTGGGTTGTGTTGCGAATTTAATTAGGTGAATAAATTCTATTAGGAAAGGAGCAATTACCGAAAAAACATTAAGACATTTCTCGCTTTAAATAAAATTATTCTTATATTAATTGCTTCAAAATTATAACACTTTATTTCTACTATCTACAATGTCTATGTGTATTAGAATCGCTTTTTGCTTACGAGTTGAAAAGCTTTTCGAATAGAACTACAGAGCAAAGGTCCAGGGGGTAAATTATATCGTGATTTGTAAAGTAAATGCGTCAATTCATTACGATTTTCTATTTAGATAAAGTGAAAAAAGTTAACGCCAATATTAATTTACTGTTCACTTTAAAATTTCAAAAAATTCCATTCAGACAGTAAATTCTCTTTCGCTAAGTATACTTATAATATTGGACAGCATAAATATTGGCTGACTTCCCAAACGACAGTTACTCTGCATAGCTACAAAGTCAACTGTAAACTATAAAGTCGGATTTTAAGTAATAAATTGTATGTATTAGGGAATAAAATAAAAAAATAAAGAGTTCCGTTCTTAAGGAAAACACTGCAGTTTCCATATTGCAGTCGAAATTTTAACGCAAATGGCAAATATACGTATGAATATGCCAAGCTTTCGAAATCTAAGTCCTTGGTATTAATCGCCACCCTAAACTAATCAACCAAAAGTAATTACAATACATATGTCTATATAATAGATTATTACTTATGTACACTTGTCACATTGCTTTAGTTTTGCTCTTCACTTGGTGGTAATATATTGAGTAAACTTTTGGTAACATCATTTGGTTGAGAACGGCTCCGCACCCACTCTTGTGAATGATTATTAACTTTATGCTTGTGCATGTTACCGTGTGATCGAAATGTTTTAGGACAAAAACAGCAGGTATACAGATGAGTGCCAGTATGTGTAGTTTCATGTTCCTTCAAATAAACAATAATGAATTTTTTTTTAATATTTCAGCCGCAATTTTTAGTGAAAAATTAAATATTACCTTAAGTGCACGAGGATTTTTGAATTCTTTGCCACACATTGTGCATGTAAAAACTTTGTCAGAATGATGATAACGTATGTGAGCCGAAAGGGCATGCCGAGTATTCTTTTCCATGCCACATTGGGGGCATTTGAATTCTTGTCCAGATTCTTGATCACGATGAACAATCATATGTTTTTTAAGGCAACGTGTATTTTTTAACCATTTTAGACAAATTTTGCACTGCTCTTCGGGACGAGGTGTTTCATTATGAATGGCCTCCATATGAGATACAAGATTTTGCGCTGTTTTAAAACACTTGCCGCATATTTCGCAAACAGAATCATATGTATTTAAATGTACTGCTTTTTCATGCTGCTTTAAAACTGCTGAATTAATAAATCTAAAAATTTTTAGTTTCAGTAAATGAAAGACATTTGAATGAGCTTAAAATTTGATAGTCGTACCCTTTGTTACAAGTTGTGCAAACAAAATTTTTCGTGGTTGTGTGCCTAGATCTAATATGATAGTCTAAAATATATTGTTTCGCGAACTTTCGAGGACACAATTTGCAAGGATAGAGTAAACTTTCGGTGTTCGGATGTATTGTGTCCATATGATTTTGATAGTTGTTCCGGCTTGCTAATTGTTTATTACATAGCGTGCACCTGAAAATTCAAAAAAAAAAGAAAACTAAATCATTTCCAATCTTAATCTTACGAATTTAAGAGTTACTTTATTTAAGATTAAGAGTAATTAAAATCAAATTTCATGAACGGTAAAAATTAACCCATAACTATTCCTAGGCGTTAGCCAGCGAAAAAGCTGCTTTAGGTGCTTGGTCTTAATATTCATATAATCATTTTTGTATAATGCTTACTTGAAAAAGTCGGGATCCTTATGCAGTTTCAAATGATCTACATATAATGTTCTTTTCCGATAACGATTTCCGCAGCAAGGTACATAGCCCACACAATTATGCGCCTGCCTAAAATGCTTTTTCAAGTCATTGAAGTCTGTTAGAGATTGAGAGCATATGCAACAGCTTAATTGGGTATTTTCAGCTATAAATTGGTCTAGTTCCCGTATTATAGCTTGGGTATCGTGCTTTTTTGTATTTTTTTCTTTTACTGAGTTGGAGTCGTTTCCCTGTGGGATATTTTCCTCGCTATCATTTTTATTAGTTTTCCTTTTCGAACGCAGGGTTTTCTTCAAAACTTTCTTAGTTTTAGTTTTAGCTGGGTTAAGTACTCTTTTGGTGTACTTTCGCTTTTTAGTAGTTTGAAATTCTATTGCGTTTTCTTCACATGTACCTAGAAAACAACACATAATTAACCATTTTGTTCGCATAATATATTAAAAATTATTTTCAATACTTACTGTCATTGGCTGGTGCATTCATGGGTCCTTCAAATGAATCGCCATCCATTGATGTGTCATCTTTCATTTCAACTGCTTCAAAGTCCAGGCCCTCAGAAAAAGAGATAGGCGGCTCAATAACCAAGTCGATTTCCGGCTCACCTAGTTCATTGCTTTTAGGCTCAATGGCCAGATTTGTGTTTGTTTCATTTGCAACCTCGTCATCCTCAACGTCTTTTTTTATTTGTGTAAATACAAGTTGTGTTTGAAGAGTTTTTTGTTTTTCATCTATACTTAACCAAAACTTATCGAAATCGTATAAATGTTGCCAACATTCTGCGCAAATTATAGTAGAAATAATGTCCTGCGGTTGAACCTATTTTTTAATATAAAAGAGATGTACTATTGTATACATTCGAGGACATACTTATCAATATAATATAATTGTAATTTATTGATGTATACCTCGATATGAAAGTACTTGGTAATAGTTTTCGCAATTTCTGTTTCCCCATACTCTGAGAAAAGTTCAAAAATTTTTTCTGATTCATCTAAGCATAGACGGCAAATCATTTTTAATTGATATTGTATTTTAATGTTGACGAAAATTAATTCATTTATTTACATATCTTCTTCCTCTTCTTTGTGTCACTCACGGTAGACTAGGGATGGCCAAAAAAGATCGGTGTTTAAAAAAACCGGTTTTTTCTATTCGCGGTTTCGGTTTTTTCGATCTTTTTATCGCAACTGTCTTTAATCGATCTTTTTTCAAAAAAACCGTAAACAGAACTATCGACGCCTATTCCATTGAATTGTAAATATTAAATTATTTTTCGCGATAAGTGATGGCCCCGCATCTAAAAAAAGCCCACTTTGGCAATATTTTGATGAAAAAGGGAATAAAGAAGTTTTATGCAAGCTGTGTGGGGCGGTAGTAAAACTGGGAGGTGGCACGTCCAACTTAAAAGGACACCTCCAGCGCAATCATGCCGGTTGGGATAGAAATTATTTACCTTGTAACACCAACAAGAGCACCGATGATGTGTTGTGTTGTGATGGTTCTAATTCGAATGAAGAAGTCAGAACTGTTGATAGGCAGCCACCAATTCCAGACAAGTTTTTGAAATCATGTTTACTGTGACTTTTTTGAATTCAAGCACCCACATTTATATGTATTAGTACAAAAAAGTATTGTCTTTTTCAGAATTTTTCTCTTTTAAAAATTTGATTTAACTGTATTAACTTGAACTGAAAAATAAATATTTGTTGAATTAGAACTTCTTGAGTTCTTTTAAAAATTTAGAGAGAAGAACCCTATAGTAAGTATCTACATTGTTGTATTTCTATAAATTTTCTTTTCGAAGTTTAAAATTGTGCCGGTTTTTCGAAAAACCGGTTTTTTCGTGTCCGGTTTTAAATGCGGTTTAAAACCGGAATAAAAAACCGCGATTAATCACAAACCGGTTTTTTTCAATTTGGCCATCCCTACGGTAGACCCATAAAATTATCGATTACCCTATTATGATTATAGATAGTTTTTCGGAAATTTCGATAGAACAATCAAGAAATAGTACATGGTACAACAGATCGTAGCAGCTACAACGAACTAAAAGATTATGAGAGATAAATGAGAGATTAGATGAAAGTCAGGTACGACAAAGCTCGGAAGGTTTTGTCGAAGGAGACTTAGTGCAGCCATACAACCCACAACGGAAGAGAGGTTTGTAAACAAAGCTGCAATGTAACTGGGAAGGTCCATACAAAGTCGTGAGACGGATCAACGATGTTATTATACATTGCAAACAGACCATGGGAATGCCACGAAATAAGTTGAAGTTTGGAAAGGCTGCATTTGGTTCAGGCAATGCGTCTGATCGGAACGATGGAGGACAGTGTGGTAAATATTACAATCATGTACCATCCTTAACTCAATAATACTCCCACAACTATTTTAAGACAACAGAGATAGCAACGACTAAGGGCCACTTTCATAAAAGCCGGTTAAGCTTAATCGGCGATTAATTTGACAGCTAACCATACAAAATACGTCAATTAAACTCTGGTTAGCGGTTACCGGCTTTTATGAAAGCGGCCCTTACACTCATACATTTATAAGCATGCAACAAAAGAGATAGAGATAGAATGTGTTTTTAGTCCAGAGTGCGTAAGTTAGGCAGTGATCAAGCATGCTTGCAAGGCTGGTACTGGTGCAGTTTAGGGGACCCACCCAAAACTTGACCAAAAAAGCCGAGTGAGGTGTCAAAAGACGCGTATTCACGTCTAGATTTAGAATCTGAAATGGGATTTTTGTTTTTTTCAACCGTTCAAAAGTTATTTGCAGTTAAAGTTCACAATTTTCTGTCATTTTCATGTGGTTGTTGTAATGGCATATTAGGCTGAGCCAAAAAAGTGAAAAAGAGCGGAAACGTGGCACGCGGAAGGACATCACCGTGGCGGTAGCCACGGCTATGGCACACACCCGGAGTTGGAATGGCGTAGCCCAGGGTTATTTTTTTGAAGCGCGGCCGAAGGCCGCCTACGCGAAAAGGTGTTCTGTACATAAAAAACATGGATCACGCCTCATAACTTTTGAACGGTTGAAAAAAACAAAAATCTCATTTCAGATTCTAAATCTAGACGTATATACGCGCCTTTTGACACCCCACTCGACTTTTTTGGTCTAGTTTTGGGTGGGCCCCCTAAACTGCACCATTACCGCAAGGCTTTTTCATCAGTTTATTTTCAAGCGTTGAACATCGAATTTACAGTGAAGCTATTAAACTCTTAAATTTATATTGCGCTTATTTCTAGTAAATAAAACTAGCTATTACATTATTTGTGCGTGTGTTTAGTTGACTCTATAGTGATCGAACCCAGGATTGACAATCCACGACTCATCGAACTCGCCACACGATAAATAAGTAATATCGGAGAGAATCCCAGGCACGCTTACTATCGATCATCTTTAGCTATATCTAAGTCACAAATTCCGCCACAATCTTGGACCGAAATCATCTACCAAACACCATTGAGTAATCAAATAAATTTGCAAGTATAAGTAGCTGATCTAGTATTAACATGAATTCGCTGCATCCAGTGCTATTTGGTCATCTTTGGCTATTTGAACAACCATTTCCACCAGGAAGGGATTAAATCCCGAAACAATCAAAAACATTCGTGACAATTTGTATTTTGCTTTAAGACTAATTTTAGGAATAATTAAATGAATACAACTTTTAAAGAATCATGGTTTTATTTAATATATGTACAGATTTGATATATTTCAGTACAACAGTACAATATCGAATATTATGGGTACTTCAAGATGGTGGTATGTTGCTTGGCAAACTATTTAAAAACTCTTGAGCTAAATCAGTATTGGAGTCTGAAGTTTTATTAGAGGGATGTGTATCAGCATTAGTACACTGTTCGTGTACCGCTTCTTTGGAATGATTTGCCATGTGCTTTCGCAAATTACGGATTGATCTAAACTTCTTAGCACAAATCGAACACGTGTAAAGATGTATACCTGCATGTATCGCTTCATGTTCCTGTTTTAAACAAATACGAGAAGTTAATTCCAGCTCCAATGCGTCAAAGATAGTTTTGCGACCTATACAATAATTATAAAGCAACTCAACATGATATTTCAACAGCTTTAGGTTGCTAGGTCAAGTTTCATGAATATCGTATAGATTTAAACACTTCGCGAGTGCAACATCCTAGCTCGTGTCATGAAAGAGGGTTAATGAGTAATGCCTTAACCTCATTTTAGTCGCTTCTTACGACAGCACCTCACCGCGGGTATAGGTACAACAATCTGCTGGTTATAATTTCATTTTACATAAATCCCAAAACTAGGTTTGACACGTGGAAAAGACTCCAACTTAGTATGAAACTGAGATATATCGTCGCCCTTGTGCTAGAAACAATAATTTGCAATGCTGCTAAATAAAATGTGATATCTTACTTAAAATTTAAAACTTTATTAGAGGAAACTTACGTAGACAATTTGCTTAATTAAGTTTCTAGCAAGAGGGTGGCGATATGGGTTCATTACCCTTAAAGCAATAGGCATTTTAAATTCTCTGCTACATACAGGACATTTAAAACTTCTTTCTGAATGATGATAACGTATATGTGCCGCTAGAGAATGTCTAGAATATTTTACCGAACCACATTTTGAACATGGATATTCTTTTCCTGATGGCTCTTCGCTATGTGCAATAATATGCTTCTTAAGTGTGTATGCATTCTTCAACCATTTGTTACAGATATGACATTGTGCACGAGTACGTGGTGATTCACTATGTATGGCATCAACATGGCGTGCAAGATTGTGAGCTGCTTTAAAACATTTTCCACATATTTCGCATACCGATTCATACTCATTTAAATGTATGTTTCTCTCATGCTTTTTCAAAACACCGGCACTGACAAACCTTTTGTGTAGTAGAAAATGTTATTAAAATATGTTATAGTACAAATTAATGCATGTTACCCTTTATTGCACGTTTTGCATACATGGTCACGCGTTGTGGTGTGTTTCGATTTCATATGATAGTCCAACAGATATTGTTTAACAAATTTACGTGGGCATAATTTACATACAAATTGAAGTTCCTTCGCATCGGGATGCTTGGTATCCATGTGATTTTGATAAGTATTTCGGCTTGCCAATTTTTTACTACAAATATGGCATCTACATGAATATATAAAGATAGATAAGTAAAGACAAAAAGTATGTGAAACGTCTTGAGTAGTATCATTGGAAGATCAGACATGATTACTCTGAGTTGCAACCTATTTCTCTTTTGGAATTAGTTACAAACTAAACTGGGTTGGATTGGAATGTATCTTCTTACTTTTCCCAACAAACTTGGTAAACATTTCTTACATGCATTAACTGCAAATAGCCAATGAGTTGGTGCAACCCATCGCCTTTCCATGTCTAAACAACCTTTTGGAATGTAGGATATTTACTTCAAAAATTCAGGTTCTCTGTGCATTTTTAAATGGTCTACCCAAAGATGGCGTTTCACAAATCGATTATTGCAACAGGTCATATATCCTTCACATTTATGCTTTTGCCGGAAATGCTTCCTCAAGCTTAAAAAATCTGCTAATGTTTCTTTACACAAGCAACAATTTAATTCAGAATTCTCTGCAATGTATTCATCCATCTCTGCTATTAATGCCAATTTTTCCATACGCCGCCTGGCAGCCTCATCTTCTTTCGAGTTAGAAACGTCCTCAGATTTCGATTTCAACGTTCTTTTTATATATTTCCGTTTAGTAATTTTTCCGGGATTTAATAGTGTATTTTTCGCTACTTTCACTATAAACATAATTTATTTAGAATATTATTTGGCTTAAACGCATAATAGGTCCAACTCAAAAATTAAAAAAAAAAGTATGGGGATCGGTAGATCCCCATTAGGTGAGTACGACCATTTAGTTGGAGCTATTCTGCATTTGTTCCTCTTATTTAATAAATCATAAAATTATTAGTAGGTACATACTTTGTTTATTCTTTTTTTCTAACAAAGGAAAATGCGGCGGCGTATCATCATGATCTATCGACGTTTCATGAATGTCATTACCTAAAGCAGCTGCATCGAACTCCGTTCTGCCTTCACAAGTATCTGCTTGAGCCACAGGCAAATCAATTTGTGGTTCCTGTAAGCCGCAACAATCTCTATCATCATTTGATGAGTTTGTACTTTCATCTTCTGTCTTTATATCTTCTATGGGTTGCTTGGTATCTATAATTTCCAAATGGGTTTGTAAAGTTTTCTGTTTTTCATTTATATCTAGCCAAAATCTATGGAAGTTATCAATTTGTTGCCAACAAAAGGTACAAATTTCATTTGAAATTCCAGCATCTGGTTGAACCTAAAATCCAGTAATAAAATATTTGTTTATAGGATTTTATCAGCTACAATTTTTATTTGCATACTTCTATGCTAAAGTACTTAATAATTGCCCTTGACACTTCAGTTTGATCGCCCTCCAATAGAATTTTGATACCGCTATTTATTTCAATTAAACACAAACGGCAAATCATTTCTTGTTTATCGGTTAAACATTACTAAGATCATTTTATCAAAAATCAACAAAATATGTATAAACAATTATAATCAGAGTTGTTAACCCAGTTCACCGTGTTTCTCCTTGACCGGAAAAATTCCCCTTTTGGGAGAAATATAGCCTACCGGACAATTCTGATGTGTACACACAGGTTTTCTATCAGTGAAAAAAACTTCTTGTTTAAATGACCGTCCAACATAGCTGGCTAGTCATTTATTCGTTGCACCAATTGGAGCCACCGCGGTATCGCAAATCGGTCTCCACTTAGTCCTTCTGTCAGGGTCTTCTTCTTCCTCTGCTGCCACCGGCGGGTGGGCTTTACTTGTCATTTGCCAATTCAGTCCAAAATAGCATTTATCTTCAAGAGTAATTCTGCTTTAAAAATCTCTTAAATTTCGATTAAATACAACTGCCAATATAGATGTGTGACGGCGACAAACAAAAGAACAAGCAGTCAGTTGTTCATTTAAGGTCACTATGTAGCGATTTCGCCATGGGCTGGTGCGCATCAAAATTGTTCGGCAGGGCTATTACTTGAAAAACAAAGGCAATCGATATGCATATAACAGCGATTAAATGTGTAATCACGCAATTTCCCATCCATATGAAAAACATAAATAAACAATTTGCGGTTAGTGCATATTAACAAACTTTCATAAGTGAACAAATGCAGGCCCAAAGAATAATTATAATACATCCTGGATCGTTATATTTGCGAATTGGGAGAGCATCTGATCTTAATCCAGTAACGGTTTTACATGCAATCGCATATTTAAGACGAGAAGCAAAAAACTCTCAAAACTACAAAGATGCTATACTGCCACAAGTACAAAATACTGCTGAAATATTAACTGAGTTTGAAGAACAAAGACTGCAGGTTTCCCACTCAATACAATCATATGCAACCCCACAGGTATCCTATGAACGGCATGCCAAACGATTACGTATAGCTACACCACCGCAACAAATCGCCACTTTTAACAGACGAAGTGTACCCGAAGAGCTACCACTATCAGATGATGAAGACAATAATACGCATGTAAATACTGAAACTGAAGAAAATGCCACCAAACCTAAAGTACTTTTTGATAAGGACATCTTATTGTTGCATGAAAATGAAGCTAGTAGCTACAATATACATTTTCCAATAAAGCGTGGTGAATTTAATCTACACAAAAATGTGGGTGGTTCATTAGCAGCTGCTATGTCAAATATGGAAAATATTTGGTTGCACACATTACACCATCATTTAAATATTCATGCCAATACATTGCCGCAATATAGCGCGGTATTGGTCATATCGGATGTTTACAATCGTAGTCATTTACGTGAACTAACAAATTTGCTATTACAGCGTTTACGTTTCCGTTCGTGTTTTTTGTTACAAGAACATGTAGCGGCTACATTTGGTGCAGGTCTTAGTTATGCCTGTGTTGTTGATATTGGTGATCAAAAAAGCTCTATATCTTGTGTGGAAGATGGCATTAGCCATCCAGAAACACGTGTACGGCTAGGCTACGGTGGTGGAGATATAACACAAGTTTTTATAAACTTGCTCCGTAAATGTTGTTTTCCTTACAAAGAGTGCAACGTCGAAAAAGATTATGCAGACGCAGCACTGTTGATGAATCTAAAAGAAGTATTTTGCAATCTTTCGTTAGACGTTTGTGGAGCTCAAGAACGATGTTTTGAGGTACTTAAATAGTTTATTTATTTTCGTTCATACTAGGATACTAAATACTTCGCTAGCTAACATAAAATTTGTTATTAATTCGAAATTATTTAATAGTTTGCAATGGCTTAGTAGACTTTTTTTAAAATTACGGATATTTCACAAACATGTTTTTTTAAATTTCAGGTAAAAAAATCAAAACACCGCACACGATACACTCTTCAACTAGGTGACGAATGTGTTGTCGCACCATTATCCCTTTTTCACACCGAATTACTCAATTTGACTGGCAAAGCAAAACAAGCAAATGTTCAACTAAGAAGTAGTCAGCAACCCGATTCAGAAGATTGTTTCGATGCTGAATATATAAGAGAAACAGGCCGTCGTAATGGTGGGAGAGATCAATTGCTTGAAGGCACTTTGCCCGTTACAGGTGACACAGCTGAAGATGATCTAGTTGTAGACGATGTTGTTGAGCGTGATATTAACACAAAAACTAGCGATAAGGATGAACTTTTATATATAAACAATGGCCAAATACTGCCTATAGATCAGGCTATAGTAAGAAGTATTGAACGTTGCGCAACAGAAGAGATCAAACGAAAAATGTATAGTTGCATATTATTAGTTGGTGGTAGTAGCAAGTTTTCCGGTTTTGCTAAATGGTTGGAACAGCGTGTTATGCTGCAATTAACAGCCATATGTTCAGCATCATATACTGCAGCATTTGAAATCAATGTTTGCACTAAAGAAATGGATGCAGGTATGATAGCTTGGAAGGGAGCAGCGATTATGTCTTGCTTGGAAAGTGCACCAGAACTGTGGATACATGCAAGTGAATGGGAAAAGTATGGATTGCGTATACTCCGTGAGAAGGCGCCGTTTATATGGTAAATGTATATGTATGAACATAATTAATAGTTTTTATCTGTACTGAACGATGAAGCATACAAATTTATGTAAATAAAGTCGTTGTTTCGGCAAAATGGCTTAGATATCAAATGGGCCACTTTCATAATCTACGGTTAATGCAAACCGGTCTTTAATTGAGGTAAATTGCTCGATTAAGTGACAAATTAACCGCCGATTAGCGTTAGTCGGTTTTTACGAAAGCGGTTCTAAGTAATTTCAATTAATTCATATAGATGCTATAGGAACATATTTATAGTTGATCTAAGGATATAATGCCTTTCATTAGCCATCTTCTCCTGACATGACCTAGGAGTTTGTACTAGTCATACCAAATTGTTCCCGACACAGACAGAAATTTAAAAGTTTGAATAAATGCTAATACAGGTCGTTTTAAAAGGCCTTCTGATTTTTATTTTTTTCTCGAATTTTGACAATCAACACATTTTTCAGTGCGATTTTTACAATAAACCATGGCATATTCATGCAGGTAAAATCGCCGCTGTCAACTAAAAATCGCTTGTTTGTTTAAGAATTTATGCCTTATAAAGACAATTAATAATTTTCTTTAGTATTCACAGGACTTCCACTCAGCTGTATTGTCCATGCGTTTATGATTCGTACCAAAACAAACATACATATACTCAAAATATACACAAAAAAGATACGGATATGGGCTTATGCAAACTTTCCTTTATTTATTTTTTGGTTGGATTTAAATAAAAAGGTCTATTCCGTGAAGTGGTTACAAATATATTCTTTTATGGCTTTAACAACATTTAGTTTTAAACTATGGTTTGAACTTATATTTAAAATAGACTTATCCGTAAAATTTCATTGTTTTTCAATTAACATAAACATATAATTTTTTGCCTGCAATTCGTTTTTAGCGATTTGATTACTAACATGCAATATTAAGTTTGTTTCAATAAACCTTCAGTTTCAAGCTTTTGAATAAGTTTGGTTAATGTTATGCCATGAAAATTATCTTCTTTATAAATGGTCACATTATTGCAGTTTATTGTACTACCATTCGGTATGAGTTCCTCTAACTTTTGAACCAATTCTGGTACGCAATGTTCTGGTAAACCTGTTTAAATTCGTAATACATGATCTTGATTATAGTGTGGCTGTCAACATTACTTGGATATTTTAAATACCTTTAATTTCACAGTCGCATGTGTAAATCGGGAAAGTAAATTGCGATGGATAACGTCGAATATCATTCACATGTACCATTCCGATATTCCCATAGTCAAAGAAAATAATACTAGGGTAACCATCCCCAACTATTTCTAGACAACGGCCTCTATACCATTTTCCATCCACTTTATATTTGGCAATACAAAGTTCGCCAACACTAAAACAAGTAATAAAGTAAATCTATGTTAATTAAATACCAGGTCTGAGGCTAAAAAATATGATAAAATGAGATTCTAGACCCTCGTTTTAAAACTACTTTCCTGCTCTGAAAAAAAGTAGTGAAGACACTAAAAGCATTATTACGCAGGGCGAAGCACTGTTAATAATAATTGGAATTTCTTATATAAGGTCGATGCAGAAAATGTACTTTCAGATGAAACGGTGGTGTTCACCAAACTTTGCAATATCCAACCCTTGCACAATTTGCGGCTGTTTTCGAAAGAAGGTATAGTTTATGAGGAAGGAAAGGCAATCGTCTGCTATCAACAAATGCCAAAACAATAGTTTCCATTCGCCATAATTTTAAATATTAGTATGGTTATATACAACATTAAGTTTCTTTTTGCATTCATAGAAGCGTTGGTGTTAAGTACCCCTTGGCGATGGATTTTTAATGGAATAAAATACGGTTGTCGTGTTCCATTGGGCAATGATCCAGAGCCGAATAAAAATTAAACAAATGGTATTTATATGGCAGTAGAGCTTCGCTGTTGTTGTTGTTGTTAGCAGTGCTTCGCCCTGCCCAAAGGGCCAGAACACTCCTAGTTGTCATCGGGCTCTTCTAACGGAAGTCCAAGGAAACGCGCTGTTTCAACAGGGTTGGACCAAAGTGATAAGGGAGTTAGAAGAGTATGTTCCGAAGAACACGAAAAGAGATGTTGCGTGTCATGGGGGGCCATACCGCATGCAGGGCATGTGTTTGGTATGGTAGGGTTCAGTCTGGACAAATAGGAGTTCAGCCTATTGCAATATCCAGACCGAAGTTGAGCCAGCGTGACTCTAGTCTCCCTCGGAAGGACACGTTCTTCCTCAGCAAGAACGGGTGGTTGGGCACCAATAACGGGGTTCACAGGCCGGGATCTGAGGGATCTGTCCACCGACTCAGTGTGGAGGTCCTTTAGGGCCCGCCTATGGTCCCGCAGATCAAACGGCAACGAGATGTGATGCCGGATCTCATCATAATGCTTCCGGAGATGCTTCCTTATGTCTCTAGGGGGCGGAGTTTCATCCAATAGCTGTCGATTTGGATGACTGGGACGGTGGCAGTTCAGAAGGAACTGCCTACTTAAAAGTTCCGCATGCTCGCGAACGTTGAGCATTTGAGCCTCCTGGTGGAGATGAGACTCAGGAGACATAAGCAAACAACCCGTTGCAGTTCTGATGGCGGTGTTTTGGCAGACCTGCAATTTCCTCCAGTGGGTGTCGTGAAGGTTAGGCGACCATATGGGCGCAGCATAATCAATAACCGGTCGGCCAATAGCCTTATAGGTGACCAGCAACGTTTCTTTGTCTTTGCCCCAAGTACTGCCGGCGAGTGACTTGAGGATCTTGTTGCGGCTTTGTACCTTTGAAGCTATTGCGGTGGCATGATTAGCGAAGGTGAGGCTATTGTCGAATGTAACCCCTAGAATTTTGGGGTGGTTGACAGTAGGTAGTGGAACACCATCTACGTGGACATTCAACTCCTGCCCCATCTGCGCATTCCACGTAGTGAATAGGGTCGCTGTCGATTTAGTCGGGGACAGTGTCAGGTTCCGCTCTGTGAAGAAGCAGGAAAGGTCGCGCAGGTAGTCATTCAGTCTCGTACAAAGTTCGTCTGTCGAAGGTCCTTTGCCCGTGGCCATCACAGTGCAGTCGTCAGCGTACGAAACGATGGAGACCCCCTCTGGTGGGGGAGGGAGGCTCGAGATGTAGAAGTTAAACAGAAGGGGTGAAAGAACACCACCCTGCGGAACCCCTTGTCTAATTCTTCTAGGTCTACATCTCTCGTTTCGAAACTGCACTGACGCCAGCCGACCGTTCAAGTAGTTAGCGGTCCACCTTTTTAGGCCGGCAGGAAGCGGTGTCTCCTCCAGGTCTTCAAGGAGTGTGGCGTGGTTGACCGTGTCGAAGGCTTTCGACAGGTCAAGTGCCACGAGAACCGTCCTGTGGTTTGGTTGGTGTTGGTTCAAACCGAAGTTAATCTGCGTCGTGATGGCGTTCAAAGCTGATGTTGTGCTATGGTTTTTACGGAAGCCATGTTGATGATTGGCCAGCTGCAGGTTTGCAGTATAATATGGGAGCAGAATAGCCTCTAACAACTTCACTACCGGCGAAAGGAGAGATATCGGACGATAAGAGTCTCCTTGATTTGCCGGCTTCCCAGGTTTTAGGAGGGGGACCACAGTCGCATGTTTCCAGATATCTGGTATAACGAAGGTGGACAGTGAGAGGTTGAATAGAGCCTCCAAGTACTTGTGCCCCTCGTGGCCTAGGTGTTTCAGCATCTTCATGGCAATTCCGTCGGGTCCGAGTGATCTTGAAGGTTTGGCCTTCTTTATAGCTTCCTTGACCTCTGCAGCGGAGACGACAATGGGCGCGGCTGTGTGTTTGTGTTTGTGCGCGCGTCGGATGGCTTTTCTCTTAGCCCTATCCGCAGGAGAATGCAGTATAAATTGCCGGCAGAATGCGCTCGCGCATTTCCTGGGGTCCGACTTGACGTTATCGCCGAAAGCAATGGCGACCTTGTCATTGTATTTGGTCGGGTTGGATAGGGCCTTGACTGTCGACCATAATTTGCCGACCCCGCCGGAGAGGTTGCATGACTCTAGGTGTTCTTTCCACTTCTTCAATTTATGTTCATTGACAGTCCGACGGATTTCTGCGTTGAGATCCTTTATTCTTGGATCTGCGGGGTTCAAGAGTCTCACTTGGTCACGTTCTCTTGCCATTGCCGCTGCTTCCGCAGCGAAATTCGGCCGAATTTCCGGGATTCTGCCAGCAGGGATGAAGCGGCCAGAGGCTGAATCGATGACTTTGCGAAACTCTTTCTCACCTTTGCATACGTCCGTCGGTGTGGGTAGGTCAGCGAAGGAGTGCTCTGTAAAGTCCGTGAAGCGGTCCCAGTCCGCTTTACTAAAGTTAATGTACGTTCGTTTTTCTGTCGTTATGAAGTCGGACGGTCGTTCGATGTCTAGTAGGATGGGTAGGTGGTCAGATGCCAGTGTAAGCATAGGTTGCCAGTTAACGTGGTTGATAAGGCCCGCACTTGAAATGGAGATGTCTGGCGAACTGTGGCAGTTACCTGCCACCCTAGTGGGGGCATCTCCATTCAATGTACAGAATGCCGAATTATCTATTTGCTCTGCGAGTGCGTGCCCTCTGCTATCTGCTGGCAAGTTGGAGTGCCAGAGATCGTGATGTGCGTTGAAATTACCTAAGATGAGGCAGTTATCGCCCCTTAGCAACGCACTAATATCAGGGCGATAATCACGGGGACAGCACGTAGCAGGGGGAATGTATATATTTAACACTCGCAGGCCGACGTCGCCTGTCCGGACTGCTATGCCCTGGCATTCTAGGGTAGAGTCCCTGGGGTCAACGTCAGGGGCAAACAGATTATATTGTACAGTATGGTGTGTAATGAATGCGAGGCCGCCCCCATGACCGCTGGGACGGTCTTTCCTATGTACGTTGTACCCATCACGAGTACGTAAGTCCGAGTTAGCATTCAGTTTGGTCTCCTGAATGGCGGCCAGTTTAATGTTGTTCGACTTCATAAAGTCTGTTATCTCCGCGATCTTACCAGCTAACCCGTTGCAGTTCAGCTGTAGGATTTTGAAGTGTGTCGGGAGGGAGGGTGGAGGCATGCTGGGGGTAAGGGACGGATGCGGTTGCCTAGGTGGAGGTGGGCATAGTCCCAAGCTGTGACGCAGTCTAGGGTTCAGCGCGTCTTGGCCGATGTTGTGTGGCGTGGAGGGCGGCTGAGTACTGCAGCAAGGGGCAATAAATGCATCCGTCCAAAGGTTCCTGTTTGCGAGCCCAGAGCACATATGGATGTGGCACAGGCCAAGGCAGTTATTGCACTTAACCGATGCCGCAGGCGTATATAGTCTTTGCCGACAAACAGTGCACGTGGTGAAAGGTACGAGGAGGTTATGTTCCTGACCCACGTGCATGCTGGAAGTAGGGGGGGGACGAGAGTGGGGACTGAGGTGAGGCGGGAGCAGCAAGGCTGCAGGTCGTGAAGACCGGGCCACTGTCGTGGCCATTTGATGATGGTAGGTGCGGTGTGTGTGCGCCGGAGCGACGACAACCGCGGGACGCGCGTGTGCGCGAACAACATGGTGCCTCAAAAGTACTGAAAAAAGTACGGGTTCTGGGGATGGCAGGGTTAAGCCCTGAGCATCCAGATCTATGCAACCATCTCTTGCATTTACTGCATTGAACAGAATGTGAACGTTTAACATATATTTTCTTCCAGCAGACGCAGCAGATCCATTCTCTCGGTCCGGGGTTGGATTCGATACCAGCCCGTAGCAAGAGACATTGGAGCAACCCTGCTGCAAGGGATTGCTCCGAGGATGACAATTTAGGAGTGGGATTGGACAAATTGGACAGGGTTACACTGAAATAACAGCCCTTGGCCGGGTAAAACCCGGGTCATTCCGGTACGTAGAACCGGCTGTTGTGGGAATGGTAGAGCTTCGCTCTGTTTAGTCGGTTCATCCAAGCGAGTTTATAGTGATGTTGGCAGTAAAGATGTAAATCTTTAGTTCACTTGTTGATGCGGATAAAAAGAGTAAAGGATTCTGTTTAAATCTAGATTTCAGTTCCTACTTTCAGTGGTTTCGATTGTTATAGATTCTGTTTCAATAGTGAATACCACCTACCATTATTTTTTTAAGGCCTTTTCAAAAAAAACAAACATTTTGTGGTCACTTCTGTCTAGGTCTAGTTTTTTATAAATATGTTTGACAATATATTTAAAATATACGTACCGTGGTGTATAGCACTGCTGTTTCAATGACTGACTATAACTTTGGAGATCATTTTGAAATTTCTCAATTTCGATAGCCCATTCTTTTGTACTGCATGATATGCAACCGGTGCAAAGCAAGGAGTTATCCATAACAACCAGTTCAATATTTTCACCAAGTGGCAATTGTTTTTGGGACAGATACTGTAAATATTTGGTCAAAAAGTATTTACAAATTTTATTCAAAAAAATAAAAGTTTAATTCATGGTACATATATGTAGATACTTTTACTTACATCAACGAAAAATGCATCATCGGGATTTTTTGGTTCAGTTGGTCTACATAATTTAGCAATCATTTTATTAAAATTTTGATTGCTGGTTGCGTCGACTAATTCTACTTTGTGTACGCCTTTCTCGGCTAAGTAATCATTTTCGGAATCATATTTGATAATCAAATCAATTCCATCCAAATATGAATACATAAATTTCCGTATTTCTTCTGTCATATACATTTCTGGTACATCTCTAAGTATAACTGGTACAGCAAAACGTTGAGTATTAACAAAATGTTCCGGTGCCTCATATAAATCTTCAAGTTTCCGTGCATCCAAATTACCATAGTCAATGTAAACTAACTTAATACGTTGTTCATTGTCGCTGTTCAAAACCATTGCACGATTGAATTTACCCTCAAAATCTACAATAACAATTTGTCCACAGTTGGGTAATTTCTTTAACTTATTTAAATTTTTTGAAGCTGTTTGTACATCATTAACGAGTTTGAAGAAATTATAGTTATCATCGGTAGATTTTGAACGTATGAATACAATATTAGTTTTACTAACAGAAGTTAGAGCAACTGTGCTTCCGGAAAGTGGAATTTCTTTCACCTGTGAACTTGGAGGTTTCTCTTCAGATTTCGTTAACAGAGCAGCTTCTGAAGAAGACGAAGTATTTGGCGAACTTGGAGCTTGATTTGTGGGTTCACCATTAGTCATACAGTTTTTAATATTATTCAATCTAACAAAATAAATACATTTGAATGTATCATAAAAAACATAATATCCTTTCTACGTACTTTTCTTTTCCACAAAATTGACGATGCGTTGGCCACCCCTTACGTTGGCACTCTAATCCACAAAAGTATGTTTGACAGCGGGCGCATACTATATCGCACAAACGTTGGCAATTGGCACATTTTCCTATATCAATAGGCCTACCAATTTGTCTATCTTTATGATTATTTTCGTATATGCGATTTGTTGCGTCATAGGATCCCAAAGATTGCTTGGATTTCTCTTCAATGAATTTTTTGGACTCTTCCGGCATTCTGTATCAAAATATTAGTTCATTTAACAACAATGCTTAAAACAAGAATTGTTTCTATAAACCATGTACATACTCAATAAAAGCTCGGCCGGTACGATATTTATACTTTGTAGGATCCATATCTTTTGGATAACCTTCCTTTAGACCTGCACGTTCAAGCTCGTGCGCATCTTCCTCAATTAGATAGTGTCTTTGTGGATCATTATTTCGAAGAAGTGAATTATTTGATTCATAACTTTTCTGCTTAACAATTGGATCGTGCTCAAAATGAGGTCGCGGTAAATTTTTGTCCGATGCTCGATAGTTTCTGTATTAAAATTAAATGTAATATAACTTATGTATGTATGTCTTTATTTTGTGGTATATGCAAACCGGCTACCTATTTTCAAAATCAACGGCATCTTTATCAACTTTGAGAGGAGGTACATTTTCTTCAGCATCAGAAGGTATAGGCTCCATTTGTTGCTTATTTTTTTGCTTACCAACAAGCACGTGGAATCCGTAGCTGTTTTTTACCAAGGCACGGTGCACTGCCTCCATTTCCCTTGAAAGTTAAAGTTAAATGACAACTTAAATTCTGAATTAAGTAAAAATAGTATAGTAGCATGAGTCCCAGTTATAAATCTAGGGTCTGGTAATTGTTTCCTTTTGCTAAAACACGTATGTCTCCTCCGTCAAGAGATATTTGCAATTAAATTAAACACGGTCATTTTTTTTTCTTAGGCGACAACTACTAAAACACGACTAAAACTATCGGGAAAGGTACCAAAATACTCGTTTTGGCCACGGGTTGAATAAACCGAGATCTTATTTAGTTTTTGTAAAGAGAGGCCGAAGGCCGCCTATTCAAAAAGGTGTTACGCACATAAATAACTTGGATCACACCCCCCACTTGGGATTTTACCCCGGCTATTTTTTCGGTTTTTGCCAATAACTTTTCGCTGATACCGAGGCCAAAACGCACTTGGGGCCTTTCCCGATAATTTTGGACGTGTTTTAGCAGTTATCTCCTAAAGGAAACAAATATTGGATATGAATAGGTAGGATTCGGATTTCGGAAAATCTACTTCATCGAGCCACTAGCTACAATTTTGAGTATTTGTTTCCTTTGGCACTCAACTAATAATAAATTAGCTAAAATTATGATAGTGATATCAAAAGACGCGTTTTGACCTCGGTATCAATTCTGCGAACTCGAAATTTATTTTTTTTGTTTTTGTGAAGAGATATTTGCACTTAAAGTTCACAATTTTCTGTAATTTTCATGTGGTTGTTGTAATGGCACATTCGGCTGAGCCAAAAAAGTGTGCGTACCGTGAATTGATACCGATGTCAAAACGCGTCTTTTGATACCCCTATGATATTTTAACCTTATTAGTAGTTGAGTGCCAAAGGAAACATATACCCAGTTTTGATATTTAGTTGATTAAGAAGTATTTACTTACGCCACAGTAGGAAAATCGATGAAGAAAAAATCATTTTTACGGCTATCACGCACTTCACTTACGCGTCCATATCTTGAACAAATATTGTATATAGCATTTTTTGTAATGCCTGCCGGTAAATGTTTTAAAACCAAGTAAGGTACAAATTTTTGGATAGAATTATCGTCACTTTTTTTAGATTGTGCGGGTTGCTTTTGTCTGCTGCCGGCTTTAGCCAGTTGGGCTGGCTGTACAGCGGAATCTAAATAAGCTCCAGGACCACTGATGTACTTATTGAATTGGGAATTGGTGTAATCATCGCGCATTGGGTTCCACTCATCAAGTTGCTTCTGCACCTCGTTCACTGCTTCCTCGGTCGCCATTGCTATATATTTGAAATATATTTAGTTAATTTTAAACATGCATTTCTTTTGGATATCAATTGTACCTTTGAAACTATCAATGCCTTTGAATTTCTTGGAAATTTACTTTATGACAAAGATATCTACATATGCTTTATGAGCTAAGATGCCTTTTTGCGCTAGATTACACGAACTAGAGTTTCAAAAAGTAGATCTCAAATTGATGTGAGCAATTGATCGAAAGCTAAAAGTAAAATCGATTTCGAACAGTAATAAAGCTCAGTTAATGGTGACATAGCCGTTGCCACATAAACGAGCTTTTCCTACCAATCCTACCGTATAGCTGTTTGATCAGGATATGGCGATATATTAACGAGAGCCTTTGAGGGAAGCCCTTCCAATAATATCAGGAAAAGGGTCGAGAGTCACGGTACTAATAATCCGAAAGCTGAGATTCGCTTACATATTTTTTTCAAGAGATTGTATATTTTCTATTATTACCAGTTTATATTGAACAAATATCTATTTTTCGATTATGGATTGATGATGCCAGGGTCAAAACGCGTTGTTTGATACCTTTTCCCATATTTTTGCCCGTGCTTTCGCAGTCTTAAAATATATAACATCAAAAGCAAAAACATGAGATTTTTTCAAATTTGCCGTGCTACCACATTTTATTTCGCCATGTTCTGTTGTCTTAAGCTAGTTGTGGGAATACTCGACGTATTTTATCGATTATTTCCTAATCCTATTGTGACTGTTTACAAAATATACACAAAAGCAGCCAACTTTGCTTAGGCGCATTTTCGATTTTGTTGTCAACGGCTACATAAAAATATTTTTGACTGCGGATAATTTTGCTGTATAAATTTGTGTTCTTCGGTGGTCATTATGGATTTCGAAGATGCGAAAGAAAATATACAACCTTTGGCTGCTGGGCGAAATGCCAGCATTTTGCATGCATCCTTACATGTGGAATCACCACAGGAGTTGTTAACGCAGCGTCGTGAACTAGAGCAAGGTATACACAATTACAAAGGTGATGATCCGCTGGAACCCTGGTACGCCTACATTAGTTGGATTGAGCAAAGTTTTCCATCAGGTGGTAAAGAAAGTGGCTTGGAAGAGGTACTCACGAAATGTTTGTCACGTTTCGAAAACGAGGAACGTTATTTCCAAGATAGACGTATGGTTAAATTATATATGAAATTTGTAAGTATTATTTTATTTCTCAATCGACACATTTTATATGTTATTATATTATAATGTAGATTGATAGTCATCAGCATCCTATGGAATGCTATCAACAACTCTTCAATGCAGGCATTGGTACAATGGTGGCAGATTTTTATATATGCTGGGCATACCATTATGATTTATGTGGTAATACCCGTAAGGCTGACGAAATATTTCGCCGTGGGATAGCCTGCCGTGCGCAACCTATAGAAGAATTACAAGAGGCACATCATCATTTTGGTTTCACTGTCGCTCAACGTTTAATGTATCAAGATGATGACAATGTTAAAGAGAGTACGCAACGGCAGTTTGCAGAAAGGCGTCTAGCATTGACATCATTACGGGGACACAAGCGAAAAGCAACAGTTGGAAGCATAAGGACCGGTGCTGTTGTAAAAAGTTATACACCAGGAACTGTGCAAGTAAGTACATTTTTTGTTAATGTCTTGCAGACTAGAGAAAACATGGTATTAAAATAGCTTTACTTTTGGAAAGGTACTAGTTCGGTTAGCTAACCAGAAATAAACTATGGTAATATTGTGTTGTTAACTGCTTCTACTACTAGTTTATAGCTTTTTATGAACATTATAATTATTACTTTTAATAAAATTTTCAAATGAAACTAAACTATTCATGAAAGCTATCGGTAGCAAAGTGTAGAGGTAATTAAAGTACAGAGTAGTGCCCCTCATTATATATCGACAGCCACACTGCAAAACCCTGTATGTTCAAAACCAAAAAGTTTTCAGGAGAGGCAAAAAACTGTGATAATTATAACATATGTATATGACCGACGGTTAATACATTTCACCACTGGAAAGAAACGGGAAGTTGTAACCCGATTATTGCTGCATTTTAATGTGCGAAATATCACGATCTATGGGAAAGGCTCAGAACCTTATTTTTGGAAAAATAGTGACTTACGCGGTTTTGCAGTATGGCTGTCGATATAGTCATACTTCGACTAAAAGAAAGGCACCTATGGAAGTAGTGACAAAAACATTGTAAAAAAAAAATTGTATTAAGAGGTACATTTACTCATACCTTAATAACCATAAAAGCGCAAACAGGTGAAAAATACCCAAATAAATAATAAAATATAATAAAAAATAAATAACAAAACTTTTGGGTGGGAAAACAACAAAAACTTTTAAAACTAATAAATAAATAAATATTTATACAGTCCACTAAAACCAAACATACGGGCGCACAAATCCAAACAAATTCAATACATCTGTACAAAAACAAACAATCTAAATATAAGTACTCCTAACTCCTTAAAGCGGTACCAGGGTAAGTTGTTACCAATCTATTTTAAATTATCATTTGACTACCGCCAAATTAATTTAAACAAGAATATTGGGCCACAAAATTTTAAAATATTAATTAGTACATACATACTTAAGTGCACATTTTGATAAAGAAAATTTACGTAGTCAGCAAAAACCATCAAAACGAATTTACATATACCTTTCCTCTATTTTGTCTTGACAAGCGAAATTTTGTATCAACACTTCACAAGCCCAAGTTCGCAAATCGTGTGATTATCACATTCCAATTTATGTTGATTTTAAAAGGAACTTCTTGATTTTCTTGGGAATTGATATTAGACAAAAATTACAAAATTAATTACAGCGATGGTATGGGATTACATGTTTCAAAGTATCCCCACTAATCATCAGACCCCTTTTCGGACACTGGGAAACGAACCAGTCTCTGCACCAAAGCCGCTGTTAGAATAGTTAACAGCTAAGCTATGATGTCCTGTGACGTCACGATGCTATTTTTTCTAATGTGCCATTGTTTTCATTCCTGTTTCCATTTTGTTTGGTAGTTGTGGAGGGGTGTATTGTTCGTTAAAAACAACTGATTTTAAAATTATCCTATTTTTGCAATCGGCGTTGGGAACACACAAAAAAGGTAGTGATTTAACATTGAGAGCTATAGGGGAAACCTAAGATCTTAGCTATTCTTTAAATTTTTGAATAAATACTAGTCAACTTCAGCACATTTGTATTTTCTTATTGTCACCTTATCAAAATATTTCATTTTATTTATTTAGTTCGAAATGTTTTTTTTGGGCAAAGGGTCAGCATCGTCTGGCTTCTGTTGAAATGTATTATCTAATTCACAAAAACCACGATAAAAAAGCAATTTAACACATTTTGGTCACTTTTCACAGACTTCTGGAAACTCCGTTCAACAAGTAGGCGCCAACAATCGTGTCTCCGTATTCAATGATGAAAATGCTACGCCCAATGTAGCATCGACTACTGACACAAATCAGGAAATCTTGGTACACGAGGATGGGAAATCCGTCGTACGTTCAATTATAGATGCAGCACGTAATCAAGAAAATCTCAAAGAACCCGGTCCATGGAACAAAGCCCACGAGAAGAAAAAGACCGGAAAACTTTTTAGTAAATCGGCAAGAAATACTGATTTGGGTTTTGATATACACGAGGACATTGAAATGGACTGTGATGATGATATTAATGATTTTAAAAAGTCTTTACAACGGGAAAGTAATAACGAAGTCATCAAAGCGTTTAAATATCCTAAAAATTTCAAGAACAAAAATTTACCACAACAAGAATGGATTACACCGGTCACAATTGAGAACGAGCCTGATCCACGCACATTTCCACAATATAATAAATGCTTTATGTATCCACGAGCAAATTTGGAATTTCAACCAGAAGAATATCGTGCATATTGCTGGTTTCGTAAGCATGGCATAACGAATGCGTTTACTAGAAAACGTGATCCTTATTGGAGATGTAACGACATAAATGTAAATGTACGTCAATATCCCAATTTCGCGAAACAATCAAAACCGCAAAAATTGACGGAAGTGGATGCGTATTTCGAACCTGAATACAAGAAAGGACTTAAAGCTTGCTTTACTAAGTTATATGATTCTAAAGCTAAAGTGGAATATCAATGTGAAGAGTTAATGGCAAGATATTTACGCCGACATGATACAATTTTAATGGATGCTGATATGGATGAGACAACGTGTGGCCTGATTAGTGAACGAGTGCAGCGACGGAAAAGTTTCTTTCCCTCAAGAAGGTCAATAATGCCTAGAAGGACTATGACAACAATTCCCATTAAACAATGCAACACCGCCGAAAACGCCGCAAGTGGTGAGCTTGTAGAAGCTAAAGAAATTGATAATAAAGTAATAGATGATTCTGTTGTTTTTGTAAAAGAAATACCTAAAGATAATGATGTCCCAAATGTAAACCCATTGCATGTGAAGTTTGAAATTTTCGAAGATACAACAACGAATCTTCCAACAAAATCTACAACCACATCTACGGATAACCCAGATATAGCTTTTAAGAACGAAAGTGGTGCTGTGAGAAATGATTTAGATTTTAAAATGAAAGCAAGTGCGAACGTAAACCCAACAAAATTGGCGCTGCCATTTGAAATTTTTGAAGACACAGCCAGCAATATTCCAACAGTAACTGCAAACACTGCTGTTGCAAATAGAAAATTAGTTTACCAGGATGAAGCTGAAACTTTAGCGACTGGTGTAGATTTTAAGTTCAAAACTCCTGCATTGCCTAACATAGCACCTGCCCTTTTAGGTGCTAAAAGTACAACTACGAACAAATTCGGTTTTGAAATTTATACTGAATCTTGTGCAGATGAAGATCCAGCATTAATGGGGGCAGTTGGCCCCTGTGAAGGAGCTGTAGGTGGTGCTCTATTTGATCCCGAAGAAACTTGTTCTACGCAAACATTTAATATATTTATTAAATCTCAATCTGTGAGCACACCAAAAATGGCTCAAAAAGTAGCACCGCCCAGACAATTTGGCTCCATTTTAAAAAGTATTCCTCAGCCACCAGAAATTATACGTGGTCCCAGTCCTGAACCCCCGTCAAACGTTGAACCTCATATCGAAGAACAGGATCATGGTATAAAAGAACCATCTGAATATTCGCCTTTAATGGCAAAACAACTTTCAACTATTTTGGAAACTTCTGAACATGCTACCACTCAAGGCACCCATACAACAGGTGGTACTAAATCCTCGAATAGCACATCTGATGGCGAGGGTGAACGGGAGTTTGTAACACGTCTAGTATTTCCTCATACAGCATTAGAGACCCTTGAAGAGCAGTCCAGGGAATCATCTACCATGCCGGCAGAAGTGATTGTATCGATGGAAAATATTAATCTACAAGAAAGCACGACAGCAACAAAAACATCAGGCAACATGACTATTGCGAATGTACATGAAGCAGTTAAAAATCAACCAACATCGAAAACTGGCACTATACCTGTGACTGCTTTGCCGACATCTTCTCCGGTACAAGCACGTTTAGAGTTCGGCCTACATGCTCCAACCACAACTTCGTCTGTGGCACCAACAACAACTGTACCAAATTTCTCTATATTGGCAGATGATCATACTGAAGCGCTTAAAACCACTAAACAAATTGGAAATTTTACTCGTATTGATGATCGTGAAGATACTGCAGCTGGTTTAGCAATACGCAGCGTACGTTTTCAGGAGGACAAGACTGAGACAATGTCTAAAATGCTTTTACACTCACGTTCATTGGCCAAATTTCAGGAAGATACAACAGAGACATTACCAAAAATTCCCATCCCATCTATGGGGCAATACGAAACAGAGCAACATAATACCATGCCGAAACTGCCAAAGGAAACATCTATTTTAATTTCGGCTACAAATGCTACTACAAACTTTGATGATTCGTTTGAGTTTTTTGGACAAACTCCACCGGGTAAAAGTTTATTGCACCCCAGATATGAAGTGTCGGCTTTTAAGGAGTGCATGGAAGCACGTACGCCTTTATCATCAAGTGCTAAACGTCCTTGTAATGTTAATACACCAAATATGATGCATTTAAAAGTGCCACTGTCAATAAACAAGCAGGTAAGTAAATTCTATTAAATGATTAAATTCAGTTAGTATATAATACATACTATCCATAAAAAGTAGAGAAAAAATTTCAAGTATTTAAAAAAAAATTTTACCTCCAAACTCAGTCAACTATTTAAGAATTTTAATGTTAAAATTTCCGGAATCTGCCCCTGTATCCTTAAAGGCACCGCGCCCCTTAAGGTACTAGCTGACCAATTCGATTTCTTATCCCTTAACTGTTTATTAGTTTTATGACATCTTCAATTTCAATGCTCTTCCTATCCGATTATTTTGATGGAATTCGTAAAAAGCATAATATATGTTTCTATCCAAAGAACCAAATGTTTGAACAATCTAAGAACAAGTTCCAAAAAAAAAAAGACTCCTTTTAGCGTTTTATTATGTTGAAATGTTTCCATTAAAACTAACTACAGAGTACTTGTAAAGCAACAAAGAATAGTTTCGAACTAAAAAAACCAAACATATATATCCAGTGTTAGCATGATTCGAATAAATACAAATTTTAATCGATCTATAGTATTGATCTATACAAATTGAATTGAAATAAAAGCGCTGTTACATATTTGGTATTACATGCACTCAATTATTAGTCTCTTATTATATTGTTATACATTTTTATATCAAATCATTTTTGTATTTATAAATTATGTAATTTATTTTTATTCCTTTATTTTATTACTAGCTGGTGCCCGCGACTTCGTATGCGTATAATTTATTTATTTTTTTCTCTTTTTCCGTCCGTAATTTTTGAAGATATATAATTGAAAAAAATTTAGATATTTAAATTAAGCGCATCGCATATTACAGCACTCATTGACACCTTTCTTTTGACATCCATATTGTACTAAGACATTTTTGGTCACCCCTGGTCCACATATTGGGCGATAACTCCAAAACCGGTTGAGATATCAAACAAAAAAGTTTCATTCATTTCCATTCAGTACTTTCAGAGTGATACGGCCACAAACATACGGACAGACAGACACACAAAAATTAAAAAAAGGGTTGATTTGGATTCTACTCGTTTAATAATGCTTCCCCCAATCAATTTTTTGTTGATATCTGCCATGTGCAGACATCGACCTGTTACAATTTTATTATATGTAGAGATAGAGATTATTGCAAGTTGTGCCTCAAATAATGATTACATACTACAATGTGTGTGACTGAAAGAGGAATCTATATTATTATTCTAAAACAAGGCGCTTAGCTAGACTAAACTATAATATGTACGTACATAAATGAAATGTGTATCAAATGAAAGCTTATCATGAGCATGTTTGCACAAAATTACAAAAATTTCAATTGGTTGATTTGTTCATAAGATATTAGCGTTTAAAGTTTGCTTTAATTTTTTTCTAAAAAAAACCCACCCGATTATCGGGAGTTACATACTAGTATTTATAATTTTAGTTCACATGTGCAAATAGTTTAATTTGCATAAAGCAACATACACAAAATATTACTATCTACCTGCTTCGCTTCTTCTTCTTTAAATGGCCATCTAACCGCCTGAGCGCTTTTGACCGTCCAACATAGCTCGCCAGTCATGTCTTCTTTACGCCAACTGGCGCCAATTGGAGACCCCACGAGATCGCAGGTCGGTCTCCACTTGGTCCTTCCATCGGAGTGGTGGTCTTCCTCTTCCTCTGCTTCTACCGGCGGGTGCCGATAAGTATACCTTCTGGGCTGGAGCGTCTTCGTTCATTCGCACGACGTGGCCTAGCCAGCGAAGCCGCTGCGTTTTAATGCGCTGTACTATGTCGACGTCTGCGTAAAGCTCATACAAGTCATGTTGTTGTTGTTGTTGTTGTTGTTAGCAGTGCTTCGCCCTGCCCAAAGGGCCAGAACACTCCTAGTTGTCATCGGGCTCTTCTAACGGAAGTCCAAGGAAACGCGCTGTTTCAACAGGGTTGGACAAAGTGATAAGGGAGTTAGAAGAGTATGTTCCGAAGAACACGAAAAGAGATGTTGCGTGTCATGGGGGGCCATACCGCATGCAGGGCATGTGTTAGGTATGGTAGGGTTCAGTCTGGACAAATAGGAGTTCAGCCTATTGCAATATCCAGACCGAAGTTGAGCCAGCATGACTCTAGTCTCCCTCGGAAGGACACGTTCTTCCTCAGCAAGAACGGGTGGTTGGGCACCAATAACGGGGTTCACAGGCCGGGATCTGAGGGATCTGTCCACCGACTCAGTGTGGAGGTCCTTTAGGGCCCGCCTATGGTCCCGCAGATCAAACGGCAACGAGATGTGATGCCGGATCTCATCATAATGCTTCCGGAGATGCTTCCTTATGTCTCTAGGGGGCGGAGTTTCATCCAATAGCTGTCGATTTGGATGACTGGGACGGTGGCAGTTCAGAAGGAACTGCCTACTTAAAAGTTCCGCATGCTCGCGAACGTTGAGCATTTGAGCCTCCTGGTGGAGATGAGACTCAGGAGACATAAGCAAACAACCCGTTGCAGTTCTGATGGCGGTGTTTTGGCAGACCTGCAATTTCCTCCAGTGGGTGTCGTGAAGGTTAGGCGACCATATGGGCGCTGCATAATCAATAACCGGTCGGCCAATAGCCTTATAGGTGACCAGCAACGTTTCTTTGTCTTTGCCCCAAGTACTGCCGGCGAGTGACTTGAGGATCTTGTTGCGGCTTTGTACCTTTGAAGCTATTGCGGTGGCATGATTAGCGAAGGTGAGGCTATTGTCGAATGTAACCCCTAGAATTTTGGGGTGGTTGACAGTAGGTAGTGGAACACCATCTACGTGGACATTCAACTCCTGCCCCATCTGCGCATTCCACGTAGTGAATAGGGTCGCGGTCGATTTAGTCGGGGACTCATACAAGTCATCATTAAATCTTCTTCGGTACTCGCCGTCGCCAACGCGTAGAGGCCCACAAATCTTTCGCAGAACTTTTCTCTCGAATACCCCCCAATGCAGCCTCGTCAGATGTTGTTAGTGTCCACGCGTCTGCACCATATAGCAGGACGGGAGCGATGAGTGACTTGTAGAGTGTGATTTTCGTGCGTCGAGAGAGGACTTTACTTTTCAATTGCCTACTCAGTCCAAAGTAGCATTTATTTGCAAGAGCAATTCTTCGTTGGATTTCTAGGCTGACATTATTGTTGGAGTTTATGCTGGATCCAAGGTAAACGAAGTCCTTCACTATTTCGAACTTTTTGCTGCCAGCAGTGGCGTGGGAGCCAAGGTGCGAATGCGTTGACTCTTTGCTTGATGACAGCATGTACTTCTCAGTTTTTGTTAAATACTCATATATATGTACTCACATATGCACAGTAAGTGGGTGTGGTTATAGAAATTTGGGAACTCATTGTATTGAATGGTCTAGTTAAGGATGATATTTTATTCATCCCTATTGCGAGTGTCGATTTGCAGTAGAATAGAAATTTTTCGACAGAGTCGATCGTATTTTATTTTGGTATTGTGTAACTTGATCGAAAAAAAAACTGCATGTTTTTAATGTATTTTAAATTTTTTGCCAATAATTTACTTATTCATTTTATTAGCACTTTTCAAACCAATCGACACGCCAACGACCGCAAAAATGCGGTAGAAAGATGATCGATAGAGCATTCACAGTCGCTCGTTGATCGATCGTGTCGACACTCGCAATAGGGGGGATTGTGTTTGAACAACTGAAGAATTGCATAAAGTGCGACTATTTGTTTTAAATTAGTGTCTCTAATCTCGTTAACTAAATAAACACGAATCCACCCGACAGTAGCAGGTACTCTACTGTCTTTCCTTGAAAATCTTTCATTTATATTAAAAACTATGATTAGGTATACTAAATGAACAAATTAATGCATTCAAAATTTATGCACTTGTACAAAAAGTGTTTAACAGAAGTACCTTAAATAAGAACGAAGACCGAACGAATTGTAATTATTACTCTTATTCTAGGTTAATGAAATTAACTTACATCACACTTTTTTTTTAAATTATTTCGTCTATTTTGGTGCAAAAACACTAAATCTGGTACAAGTTAGGGCTTTAATTTGCTTCTTGAGGGTTTAACAACGTTTCCAGCACTGGAGAAAACTCTTTCAGAGCTTGCTGAAGTCGCTGGAATCGCTAGATATTTCTCGGCTAGTAGTCCCAATATACTATACGTCTTTTCGTGATACTTCCACCAA
The DNA here is from genome assembly GCA_951509765.1 of Sphenella marginata. Lineage (NCBI taxonomy): Eukaryota > Metazoa > Arthropoda > Insecta > Diptera > Tephritidae > Sphenella > Sphenella marginata. Next base: position 69,130,193 of record OX608081.1, on the reverse strand, counting down.
ACTCTAGCCTCCAGATTGTGGTTTATTTGGGGTTCCAAGACATATCTTTCAAATTCATCGTGAGTATCCACGTTATCCCCTCCAAGAAGAAAATCCATAACGGTGGATGTATTATCTGATATTGAAGATGATGATGTGTTTAAAATCTCCTCCCTGAATTCCACTGAGTTTTCAAAAAGCAAGTTTTTGTATCGCGGATCCAGAAAGGATGCAATGTGAGCAGGTCTCACTTTGCGATGATTCGAAAACGTATTCAGCTGGAACCGTTCGATCAAATCATGCGAAATTTCTGATTTAATATTTGATATGAAAATGGAATCACCGCAAATCGTGCTAAGGTGCTTGTTCACTAAGCTGTTTATAACAGGTTGAACCAGAGATATTGTTATTTTTGATTCAGAGCACAAAACAGTTGTGCCTTCTCCAAAGGTTTGAGCAATTTCGAAAGGTCACTCATTTTAAGCCACTCGTCCTCTAGAATTTCCACTTTAGAATTTCCACTTTATGAGCTGAACGGACATCAAATATTTCCCGATCTGAGAGCACTGCCACCAATGATGATCTCAGGCCCAAAAGCCGCGCGATCATATAGAAGCAAGAGTTCCATTTAGCCGGGCAACTTTGGATTAATGTTAATACAGGTTTTCCCAGTTGTTGGATATGCTTCTCAAGGGCGGTACTTCTCTTGGTTGAGTGATGAAAGGCACTTACTAGGTTGGAAGCTTTTTTTAAAAGGTCCCTAAGACCTTCCACCTCCATACCATTTTTTTTATAGATAATTGCAGCGTGTGTGCAGCACAAGCTACATCGTCATTTGCCTGGTTCTCCAAACTACGTACGGCGTCTGTTATGTGTTTGGCGTTGTCGTGTACTATAGCCGAAACTTTTCCTACAATGCCCCACTCTTCTGTACATTGTAGAATGCATTTTTTTTAATTTTCTGGAGTGTGACCAGCGCTCAGTTTTTCCGTCTTTAAATTCATATTCTTAAGGGCCCAATCGGAATCGAAATAGTAAGCTGCAAATCAATTCATAACTGTTTAGTACTTCAGTTCTTTTATTTAACTAGTTATAAGTTACCTGTAATGGTAATATATGAATCCAGTGCCCTTGACGTCCAACCTTCGGTGGTTAAAGCGATATCTGTATCCACTTTGCCTATAATATTTTGAGCTTTAACGAACTCATCCGAATACAAATCTTCAATTCGTTTGCGGATTGTTTTCCGACAAGGAACTTTGTAGGTGGGCTATAAAATCGATGTAAGCGATCTAAATCCTTCGTTTTCAACACAGTAAACATTTTCGTTAAAGCCTGTGTACTTAGTTTCTGGCGGTCTTGGGTAATGTTGATGGTACTGTTTGATGATGCACTGACTCGTAATTGTCTTTTCCTGCTTGGTTGTAAACATCCTTCAGGGCTACCACTTCATGGCTCAGCCTATGTTTAAAATTGTAGTGGTTCCACAAGCATGTTGTGGAGCTCACCCGTTTAAGAACAGCAGCGCAATAAGTGCAGGCGGTTTGTTCAGTGTTTTCGACGATCGTAAAATGCTTCGGGACATTTTTTCAATGTTGTTTGTATGGCTTTTTGTAATATAACGTTCATCCCTGAGGCGTTCAATGCTTTTGGTCAAAATAACTTTTTGTTGCACCATTTATATATGCAACTAAATTTTGCATCTTAACACATAGTATGCGGAAACTTACATTTTTTCAAACGTATTTAGTATACCTAATCATTGTTTAAAATATATGAAAGGTTTTCAAGGGAAGACAGCAGGAGTACCTGCTACTGTAGGGTGGATTCGCAATTCCTTATGCAAGTAGTTTCTTTGTGTTTATTTAGTTAACGAGTTTAGGCACCCAAATTTAAACAAATGGTCGCGCTTTATGCAATTCTTCAGTTGTTCAAACACAATGAAAAATCTACCTGCTACTGATCGTCCTTAACCAGCTTATTCGATACAAAGAGTTCAAATTTCTATATATCTAATAAATACAACTATATATTCGAATAGTTAAACAAATCGTCGGCTTAGGTCGCAAAGGTGCTAAGTCCACCTTTTGGGTTTTTTCAGGTTTTGATGCAGAATGCTAGAAACAGTTAATATACACTACTTACATCATGAATTGCATAACAATTCTGTTTTTAAATGCGTTTTTTGCATTGATTAGAAAAGGTGCTAAGTCCACCAATGAAAGGAAAAGGTGCTAAGTCCAAGCGAATTTGAAAATTTAAAGTTAAAGTATATGTGGCATATTCATATTAGAAAAATAGTATCTAATAAAGGTAGCGTGGGTTTTTTGACACAATTTCCAACGCCCTATATGTCATAAAAACCGACATAAACTTAAGTACCTACTTTATTTCGACTATGAATACATATGTTAAATGGGATCATCTACCTCAGCTGACCTCACTTCTCCTTTTTAACTGACACATAACTTTTTGGCCTTGATTAGTAAAGACAAATGTTTGGGCTATCATATTCAGACTTCCAAGAACCTAAATCACATTTACTTGTCGACTTTCACAAAAGTCCATTTTCGTCAAAAGTTGTGCAATAAAATCTACTCCTGCTTTTCTGCTATGAATCGGCGATAGTAAAACGCTGTTGTGTGATAAAAAGAAACGCCTAGGCTTTTAGAATAATGTATTTTGATCCAAATATTGCTACTAATTGCAGAGTAACAGAGCTTCAAAAAATAGGTCATTTGAGCTTTAAGCGCGGATTGTGGTAGAACTAGGTTTAATATAAAAAATCTAAGACCAGGTAAAAATTCTACGGAAGAACCTCTAAGAACCCTCATACTCAGAAAATTGCTTTGGTTCACTCGCATGTGTTTTGATTTGGGAAAAGGTGCTAAGTCCAGTGAAAAAAAATTAAAAGTAGCTGGCAAAAAGGTGCTAAGTCCCAAAAATGCATATAACTCGGCGAAAATTAAAATTTTTTGTTTTTTATGAGCGTCCACTTATTGTACTCTAAAATTGAGTAGCATGACGTAAAAAACCGAAATCCCTAATTTAAATTTATGTTTTTATATTGTTTTTTGTCTCTCCTGTAAAATTTGAAAAATGGTACTTAGCACCGTTGCGACCTAAGCCGACGAAATATTGCTACTGCTTGTGCACACATTTGTACACGCAAACATACATACATATATACACAAGCAAGGAAAACACTGAATATCGTTTTCTAAATCTGTTAATAGAAATATTCGAATAGCACTATTCGAATAAACGAATAAATACTGTTCGATTTGTTTGCAGTGAATATTTTTATTCGTTTATTCGAATAGTGTTGATTCGGCTATTATTATCCTAATCCAGTGTCAACGGAAGTCATCTTTTCGGGACGAATCAGTCTTAATTTCTAAAAACTAAACTTATGGTACTACATATAAGACATAGAACCAAATTATTTCTTGTTTTTGCGATATGGGTAACTCTAAATATTTTTGAAGCTAAAGTTTACCTCTGAGTAACACAATGTGTTTCCGGATATTTTCGCCATCTGCAGAAAGTCCCAAGAGGATATTAAAATAAAAAGACCCAAAGAAGATTTTTTAATGGAATTGGTAGCATAAAATGCCATAATATATTTAATTGCTAGGTAACTAACATGGCGAGCAAAAATTGACAATGAAACTACATACCTCCTTTTTTTGCCTTGTAAATTATAATAATTTTTTTGTTTTAAATAAAAATGTAACCGTTTGTAACGATTCCAGACTAAATCAACCCCGTTTTCCTATTATTGCAGCAGTGCGTTTTTTATACCCAGCGTACTAGTACTAGTACAAGGGTATTATAACTTTGTTGGGATAATGGTTGGTTGTACAGGTATAAAGGAATCAAGATAGATAGATATACTTCCATATATCAATATGAGCAGGATCGAAAAAAATTTGATTGAGCCATGTCCGTCCGTCTGTCCGTTAACACGATAACTTGAGCAAATAACGAGATATCTTCACCAAATTCGGCATGCGTACTTGTATTGATTTAGATGTTCTAAGGCCGATTTTATCAAATTTTTTGAAAAGGGGCGTGGCACCGCCCACATATATTTGAAGAAATTTAAAAATTTTGACTCTTAATAACTTCAGAACAGTTTATGCTAGTATAACGAAATTTTGTAGAGGGCATACTATTGTTGTGTTAAATTCAGATATAGCAAATAAACGAAATCGCTTGGCGACCACGCCTACTTTTTCATAAAAGTTATATTGAAAAGAGGTGGAAATATTGAAAAGTTCATATCTAATTAACTGATACCGCTATAATAATATAATTTGGTACATACATCAATTTTCATATTCTTTACATTATTTTTGCAAAATTTTGGAAAGTGGGCGTGGCACCGCCCACTTATGAGTCAAGCAATTTTCAAATTCCACTGCTAATAACTTCAGAACGGTGTGAGATAGGTTTAGGAAACTAGATACCAGGCATGTTATGTTTATGTAGAGTACTACCACAGAAAATAAAAAAAATCGGTGAACGACCACGCCCCTTTTTGGACTAAAGTTCTCTAAACGAGAGTTAGGAAACCGGAATATGCAATATCTGTTTAAGTGATAAAGATATAATGCTAAAATTTAGTACACTCATTCACTTGATGATGTTATCAGTGTTGTTTAAAGGTTTTTTGGTAAAATTTTGAATAATGGGCGTGGCACCGCCCACAAGTGAATAAACAAAATATCAACATTTCACTATTAACAAGCCACTGTGAAAGTGTCATAAAGATCTGCAATGAAAACTGATCTTCAAATAGGGACAAACAACATAATAAAATCTGTGGGCGTGCCACCACCCACTTTTTTAAAATTATGTAAATATTGATTAATGGACACATATATCCGTATATCAAAAATTTCACAAAATACGTTAAAAGTTATGGCACGCCTTCTTTTCCAAAGTTATATATAGGACATGGTGTAACCCTTGAAAAGATCGATTGAGTACTTTTGGCTCATGTAAGCGGTTAAAGCTTTATAAGCAAGGGGTGTGGCCGCGCCCTCCAAATTCGCTATTGTTTAGGCTCGGAATAGATTGGTTTTTAAAATGGGCGAAATTGGATGAAAACCACGCCCCCTTTTTCTGAAAACTAACGCTGGGTATTTAATGTTCGGTTCACCCGAACTTAGACTTCCTTACTTGTTTTTATTAACATTTCATTTAAATTTATTGTTTAAGACAGCCATATCTCCTTTTTTTCTTTACCCCTTAGATTACAACATCTGCCAAGAGCGATATAATGAATTTAAAGGGGCCTACACTTTTCGAAGATGAAGTTGATAAAATAACTTCGAAAACCCCAAATTTACCATTTTCCCAAACTAAGCTTGTTGACGTACAAAAATCCATTGCACCTTCAGTGCCAATCATACATAAAGTAATTGCTCGGGACTCATTTGTGCCTGATTTTTCTTTGATTGAAGAAACCCAACAACCACAAACAAGCAGGGCAAACATTCAAACCAACGTTTCAAAATCTGAAAAAGTTACTACTGTCGCTGCACTTGAAACTGAAACTCAACGTGAATTAATTAAAAGAGGCGAAGCTGAACGAAATAATGAAATGCAGGAACAGCGAGCTAAATCGAATTTGGGTAATTCCTATTTAAAAGATTTCTCAGAGATTATGGACTCACAACCGACACAATCTGATAGTAAATGGCATAGGTCAGCTACTAAAGTGCAGTTGCTGGGAGAAATGAAAAATGCACCAAAAGGAAACATGTGCAATTCATTTTTGAAAGATTTTTCAGCTATAATGGAATCGCAGCCGACCGAACCGAATAAAGCGTCGAATCAAAGCAAAGATACAATGGGCAAAAGTGCTACTGCTAAAAACCAAGAAGGAAATTTTGATGAAAGTGAATTTTACAAAAGGAACGCTGCCGAAAAACCTAAATACGATCTTGGAAGTTCATATTTAAAAGATTTTTCAATGATAATGGATTCACAACCGTTGCAATCAGAAAGAGACTGGCGTCAAAGTAAACAAAATAAACAACATAAAGATGAACAGCAACAACAGATAAGTGCTGAAGGAACTAAGAAGACTGAAAGCATCACCTCTTTACTTGGAGATGCATCATTAGTTGTGCCAACACAATCGGCTGTTAATGAAATCAAAATTGATTTAATAAAATCTCCTACAGAAATACCAGCAACAATACCTACATCAAAAATAACAGTCTGCTCAATTTCCAATAAGCCAGAAGTGTCGCAAACAAAATTGCATATTAACAATAAATCAGATCTAGGAAGCTCATATTTAAAAGACTTCTCATTTGTACCAGAATCACAACCAATTGACAACGCTAATAATTGGCTTTCAAATAAATTGGCATCGAGCAAATTAAATCCATCCATACAAATTAATGATTCCTATTTGAAAGAATTCTCGTTGGAAGCGCCACCATCAGCAACAATATCAAATCAAAGTGCCACCAAACAACAAATCGACCAGTCTCAGAAGTTAATTACCGATTCAACATCCGCGCAAACACCAGCAAAACCATTACTTTTCTTAAACTCCTTTATGAAAGATTTTGCCGGTTTCGATCCAGTCAGTACAAAAAAAACGACATCCCGCTTAACTTTTCTAAACGAATCAAAAAAGAGTAGTGAGCCGCTGCACACGGTAGTTCCATTAAACATAAGTGAATTAAAAGAAATGAAAGTGAACATCGACGCTGGACAGAATACTTCAAAATTACTTTTCCTAGATAACTCTAAACGGAGTATATCGGCTGCGCAACAGCCACCATCAGCAGCAACAAATCGCTTATCCACCGAAAAGTCATTTGAGTTGAATTCGGAGACAGCGATGTTTGCTACAAATATCAGCATGATCAAAAATTCCACTTTGTTGCCAATGAATGAATTGCATAATATCGTACAGCCACCTACACCCATAAAAGAACAATCTATACACATTAAATCAGAGTACGGTGCACATATTAATGCTGAAAATAACAGCATATTGCGGCAAGATCATTTCAAAACTCCACCAATGCCAGTAAATAAGTTACAGCCAAAACCTCCAAGTGCACCCAATTTCTTGATGCAATCACATTCAGTTCAAGAAAATATTGCAAAAGGAGCTGTGCCAAAGACACAGATACCTTCAAAACATGCGACTTCATCTCAAGAAAGCAAAATACCACAACTTTTGGGTAGCAATATTAAACAACAACAACCAATTAAGACACATACAAAAATGGAGATAACGCTAAATGAACAACCTTGTACGATTGATGAAGTTGTTGTTACTGATAATGATGATGGGGAAATGAGCGTATATTTTAAGAATACACCTAAAACTCCGAAAATACAACAACATATATGGGATGAAAGTTCACCGTCACCTAAAACGCCGTCACGAAATGTTTACGTACATCGTGATGTTGATTTGAATGTAACAAATCAAATTATTGAAAATATAAACGTCGATGCACAGGTTAATCCATTTAATGGCTATCTACAAACTGCATTTTTAGAACAAATTGAATTTAGTAATTATATTGAGGAATTACCAAATTGTATGATGGTCGGTCATGTTTCACGTTTACATGCTGGAGCTAAAGTAAAAGTTAACGATAATGAATTTAGTGTATTGAAGCTGGTGGGTGAAGGAGCTTATGGTGCTGTTTTCTGGTAGGTATATGACACTTATCTGTGTTATTAATCAATTCGAGTTAAGAAAAAACTGATTAAAACCGAGTACGGTTACATATATCAACTCAAACTACTCAAACGAATTGCTACAGATGTACTCATAAGTATACACATTATTTCAATTACACATAGAACTGCGATTTTTCAAAAATTTTCGAAATCAGACAATTTAGTACGAAAATAAAAGTAGATTATTGTTTTGCTTTCGAGATGTTATTATGGAACACAGTTGTTGTAAATTAGAGCAAATTCCAAGAAAGAAACGGCTCTTGTGGGAATGCGCCCGACTGCCGTGGTAGCGTTTTTTTATGTTTCACCGCGGAATCGTGGTCGAAATGGATTTTAGTAGCCTGTTACGACAGACAGAAATAACTTCTCTTTACTCGATTTCCATAAAGGGATTAACGAAATTTAATTTTCGGACATTTGAAAATTTTTTAAAGTTCAAAATTGATTTAAGGCAAAATAATGGAGTCAAACTAAATTAATTTTTCCAATGCGTTATAGAATAGGGCTATACATATCATAGACAAATTTGAGTAAAATATATCCAAATCTAGAAAACATTTAAATAGACTGACAAAATAGACGATGAGATACATATGGGAGCTTCGGTAACATTCCAGTATTTGACTAAGTTAATCGCACAAGATCTAAAAACAATAACTTAACACAAATCTTACATAAAAAAACTTTCAAACATAATAAAGATAACGCTAAAAATATATTTTCTTATTCATTGCAGTGGTGTAAATTCTAAGACTGGAAAGAAATGTGCGCTCAAACAAGAGCGCCCGCCTAATTTTTGGGAACACTATATATGCTTGGAAGTTCATAGTCGTTTGAATTCGGATGATTTGGTGAGTACTTGATTTACAATGCACATGTACATATAAGTATATACTTAAAACGCACTAATCAAGAATTAAGTCTTCTGTAGTTAGAGGTCTAACCTTTAGATATTCGATTCATTATACGCAATATATACATATTGTTATAATAAACCTAAAAATAACAACGATTTTCTATTTAACCACATGTAATGTAAAAAGTTGGTTGGACCTTATTGTTAGGCTACACATATATATGTACATAGTAACGATGTAGACCGAAAATCAGTTGTATGATCTTTATTGTTCGATTATCATTTTACATCTAACGCATAATCGTAGTTAAAAGAAAGCTTATAGCTAAAATTAAAGAGCTTAATCTTAAATATAACGGCCTTCTTCGTATTCGCTCAAGTCTCTCTTTACTAAATGTAACTCAATATTACTCTTAACTATGACTCTTAACCATGACTTATAATTATACATACTTATAATATATAACTATATTTATAAGTTATTTGCGCCTCAGTAGATGTGTGATTTTCCCTATGGCCTAAACAAAATTAAAATGTTTAATATTAGCTGCGGTCTTTAATGAAAACTAAAACTTAAAAAAAGTGGTGGTTTCGTTCAAAAATGGTTTTTAGCACTGATCGAAATTTAGAACATAAAAATGACTCACACTAAACGGGATGTTTTGCAGTTCACTTTCACTCGGATTCGCCTGTTTTAACCATATTTAATTTCCATAGGCTCAACACGCAATTTCACTCGAAAGTGAATTGCAATACCGTATATAACACATTTTCAATCCTCTTCATATTCAAAACATCTTTCATCTGCACAGGTTTGCGCTTTTATGAACATCGATTACGCACTCATTGGCAATAATGCCAGTATACTGATATCACCATTTTCTGTACATGGTTCACTTATTACAGTTTGTAACAAAATTAAAAAGCATACACTTAAAAATATCGATGAGTATGTTGTTATGTTATTAACCTGTGAGTTACTCAGCATTATTGATCATCTACATGCAATCAACATAATACATGCCGATATCAAAGCAGATAATTTTATTTTAATGAACAAGTAAGACTTATGAAATTATAATTATTTTAGATTAAAAATATATATATATATATAAAATACTATTTTGCTTTGTTGTATTTTTTTAGACTGGAATATCCTAGCACACAGTATGCACTGCAGTTGATCGATTTCGGCGTTTCAATTGATATGAAATTATTTAAACAGGGTCAAACATTCAGTTATGTGCATAATGAGAATGCGTTCAAATGTGTTGAGATGCGTGAAGGCCGTTCATGGACGTATCAATTGGACTTATATGGTTTAGCTGGTGTTATACATGTATTGTTATTTGGCAAATTTATGGATATAGCACAACGACCAAATGGCACATGGATGCATAAAACACACATACCACGCTACATAAATCGTACATTATGGGATACAATATTTCAGACATTGTTAAATGTACGCGATTGTGAAACGATGCCGAATTTACAAAATCTACGTGCGCTTATTAAAGAAGAAATAGCAGAAAAAGAAAAATTTGTTATGAGAAAAGTAGCAGAGTTTAATACGGCGTTGATAAGCGGTTGAAACGAATTTTCAAATTTTTAATATAAACTAAGAATATATTTATATTTAGTTAGAAACGTTTCAAGCATTAGAATATTTGTGTTGAGCTAAGTTTTGTTTGCTAGCGCATATATGTATGTACATGTGGTTTTAATTACCATTATTAAATATAGCAAAGGCACAAATAAAATTCATATTAAGATAATCGTAATTTATGTGGTGGTGTATTTTTGGCGCGCAAGGTTTTATTTTGAAGAAAAGGGATGGACGCAAATGTTAAGAGATTCGAGTTAAAAAATTCTACAATAAGCTTCTGTCGCGAATAGGCGAAAGGCATCTTAGTCGTCAGTCAGCTTAATAGAATCAAAACCAGGTCAGAAATACGAATTTTTGGAAATCAATGTCACCACTAATGCGGGTGTCGTATCGGCCGCTCAATGATTGGCTATGATAACTTTTTTGAACAACCATATTTCGATAGCTCCTATCATTTAAAACGTAAAAATAAAATGGATAAGAAGTATTTTATTTAAAAGTAAACAAACAAGTTTGGTCGAAAACGAGATAATACCACCATTCTGTTCTCCGGCAAAAAAGTATCCCAATTCCATGCATTTACACTACAATTTGAAATTTCAAAACCGCTCTGTTAGTATTTTATCTCATAAAAAATCGACGAAATTATTAAAAAAAATCAGGTTCCCGTCTTAAGTCTTTCGTAAGCGAATTTGCATGTGCAATGGAATATACGGTATACGGCGTCATTAAAAACTTTCTAACGTTTGTCGGTTGTTGTTGTTGTTTTAACACTACTTTGCCCTGCCTAGGTAGTCAGTATCAACCTTACCCAATATTGTCGTCGAACTCTTCTAACGGAAGTCCTAAAAACCTAGCGGCTTCAACAGGGGAGGACCAGAGGGATATGGGTGTTAGAAGAGTAGGCTCGGATGAGCAGACAAAAAGATGGTTAGTAGTATGGGGGGACAAGCCGCATGCCGGACAGACATTAGGCAAGTCGGGGTTCAGTCTGGATAGGTAAGAGTTTAACCTATTACAGTATCCAGACCGGAGTTGGGCCAGCATCACCCTAGTCTCCCTAGGCAGCTCGCGCTCCTCTTCGGCAACGGGTGGTGTTGTTGCCTGAAGAACGGCGTTCACCGGGAGAGAGCCAACATAGGAATTTACCGAATTTGTGTGGATGAGGGTGAGGGCCTGCCGGTGCACCTTAGGATCAAACGGCGTGGAAATCAGGTGCCGGATCTCATCGTAGTGTTTGCGTAGATGGCTCCTTATGCTCCTGGGGGGCGGATCCTCGTTGATCAGGCGTCCGTTCGGATGCTGCGGTTTGCAACAGTTGAACAGGAATTGCCTGGTCAACATCTCGCTATGCTCTTTAACGGCGAGCATTTTCGCTTCATTATGTAAGTGATGCTCAGGAGACATAAGAAGACACCCAGTGGCGGTACGAAGGGCGGTGTTTTGGCAGACCTGTAGCCTCGTCCAGTGTGTGTCAGCTAGCCCCGGCGACCATATAGGCGTCGCGTAGCTCAGTACCGGCTGGCCAATTGCTTTATATGTAGCTAGTAACGTTTCTTTGTCTTTACCCCAAGTGCTGCCAGCTAGGGACTTGAGGATTTTGTTACGGCTTTGGACTTTATTGGCAATTGCGGTTACATGAGCGCCGTATTTGAACATGTTATCAAACGTCACCCCTAAGATTTTGGGGTGTGAGACAGTTGGTAGCTTGACACTATCAACGTAGACGTCTAATTCCATGTTCACTTGCATTGTCCACGTCGTAAATAGGGTGGCCGAGGACTTATTCGGTGACAATGCCAGGTTTCTCCCGGCGAAGAATTCGGACACGGCTGGGAGGTATGAGTTAATTCGAGAGCAGAGTTCTTCTACGGAGGGGCCTGTTGCCAGAATCGTACAGTCGTCGGCGTAAGAGACGATCGAGACACCCTCTGGTGGGGGGGGAAGTTTCGATATATGGTAGTTGAACAGGAACGGGGATAGGACACCACCCTGTGGCACCCCCTGTTTAACTATTCTGGGTTTTGATCTTGCGCCTCTGAACTCAACCGACGATTGACGACCACTCATATAGTTTGCAGTCCAACGTTTAAGACAGGGAGGAAGGGACGAATCTTCAAGGTCTTTCATTAGTTGCGCATGGCTGACCGTATCAAAAGCTTTGGCCAAGTCAAGCGCAACTAGCACTGTCCTGTGGTTTGGACGCTTTTGGTTTAGTCCGTCCCCTATCTGAGTGGTTATGGCGTTTAGCGCGGTGGTGGTGCTGTGATTTTTGCGAAATCCATGCTGATGTTCGGCGAGCCGCAGGTTTGCGGTGAAGTACGGCAACAAGGTGGATTCCAACACTTTCACTACTGGCGAGAGGAGAGATATCAGGCGATATGACTCCCCTACGGCAGCTGGCTTGCCAGGCTTTAGTAGTGGGACCACCTTTGCTGGAGCTAAAGTAAAAGTTAACGATAATGAATTTAGTGTATTGAAGCTGGTGGGTGAAGGAGCTTATGGTGCTGTTTTCTGGTAGGTATATGACACTTATCTGTGTTATTAATCAATTCGAGTTAAGAAAAAACTGATTAAAACCGAGTACGGTTACATATATCAACTCAAACTACTCAAACGAATTGCTACAGATGTACTCATAAGTATACACATTATTTCAATTACACATAGAACTGCGATTTTTCAAAAATTTTCGAAATCAGACAATTTAGTACGAAAATAAAAGTAGATTATTGTTTTGCTTTCGAGATGTTATTATGGAACACAGTTGTTGTAAATTAGAGCAAATTCCAAGAAAGAAACGGCTCTTGTGGGAATGCGCCCGACTGCCGTGGTAGCGTTTTTTTATGTTTCACCGCGGAATCGTGGTCGAAATGGATTTTAGTAGCCTGTTACGACAGACAGAAATAACTTCTCTTTACTCGATTTCCATAAAGGGATTAACGAAATTTAATTTTCGGACATTTGAAAATTTTTTAAAGTTCAAAATTGATTTAAGGCAAAATAATGGAGTCAAACTAAATTAATTTTTCCAATGCGTTATAGAATAGGGCTATACATATCATAGACAAATTTGAGTAAAATATATCCAAATCTAGAAAACATTTAAATAGACTGACAAAATAGACGATGAGATACATATGGGAGCTTCGGTAACATTCCAGTATTTGACTAAGTTAATCGCACAAGATCTAAAAACAATAACTTAACACAAATCTTACATAAAAAAACTTTCAAACATAATAAAGATAACGCTAAAAATATATTTTCTTATTCATTGCAGTGGTGTAAATTCTAAGACTGGAAAGAAATGTGCGCTCAAACAAGAGCGCCCGCCTAATTTTTGGGAACACTATATATGCTTGGAAGTTCATAGTCGTTTGAATTCGGATGATTTGGTGAGTACTTGATTTACAATGCACATGTACATATAAGTATATACTTAAAACGCACTAATCAAGAATTAAGTCTTCTGTAGTTAGAGGTCTAACCTTTAGATATTCGATTCATTATACGCAATATATACATATTGTTATAATAAACCTAAAAATAACAACGATTTTCTATTTAACCACATGTAATGTAAAAAGTTGGTTGGACCTTATTGTTAGGCTACACATATATATGTACATAGTAACGATGTAGACCGAAAATCAGTTGTATGATCTTTATTGTTCGATTATCATTTTACATCTAACGCATAATCGTAGTTAAAAGAAAGCTTATAGCTAAAATTAAAGAGCTTAATCTTAAATATAACGGCCTTCTTCGTATTCGCTCAAGTCTCTCTTTACTAAATGTAACTCAATATTACTCTTAACTATGACTCTTAACCATGACTTATAATTATACATACTTATAATATATAACTATATTTATAAGTTATTTGCGCCTCAGTAGATGTGTGATTTTCCCTATGGCCTAAACAAAATTAAAATGTTTAATATTAGCTGCGGTCTTTAATGAAAACTAAAACTTAAAAAAAGTGGTGGTTTCGTTCAAAAATGGTTTTTAGCACTGATCGAAATTTAGAACATAAAAATGACTCACACTAAACGGGATGTTTTGCAGTTCACTTTCACTCGGATTCGCCTGTTTTAACCATATTTAATTTCCATAGGCTCAACACGCAATTTCACTCGAAAGTGAATTGCAATACCGTATATAACACATTTTCAATCCTCTTCATATTCAAAACATCTTTCATCTGCACAGGTTTGCGCTTTTATGAACATCGATTACGCACTCATTGGCAATAATGCCAGTATACTGATATCACCATTTTCTGTACATGGTTCACTTATTACAGTTTGTAACAAAATTAAAAAGCATACACTTAAAAATATCGATGAGTATGTTGTTATGTTATTAACCTGTGAGTTACTCAGCATTATTGATCATCTACATGCAATCAACATAATACATGCCGATATCAAAGCAGATAATTTTATTTTAATGAACAAGTAAGACTTATGAAATTATAATTATTTTAGATTAAAAATATATATATATATATAAAATACTATTTTGCTTTGTTGTATTTTTTTAGACTGGAATATCCTAGCACACAGTATGCACTGCAGTTGATCGATTTCGGCGTTTCAATTGATATGAAATTATTTAAACAGGGTCAAACATTCAGTTATGTGCATAATGAGAATGCGTTCAAATGTGTTGAGATGCGTGAAGGCCGTTCATGGACGTATCAATTGGACTTATATGGTTTAGCTGGTGTTATACATGTATTGTTATTTGGCAAATTTATGGATATAGCACAACGACCAAATGGCACATGGATGCATAAAACACACATACCACGCTACATAAATCGTACATTATGGGATACAATATTTCAGACATTGTTAAATGTACGCGATTGTGAAACGATGCCGAATTTACAAAATCTACGTGCGCTTATTAAAGAAGAAATAGCAGAAAAAGAAAAATTTGTTATGAGAAAAGTAGCAGAGTTTAATACGGCGTTGATAAGCGGTTGAAACGAATTTTCAAATTTTTAATATAAACTAAGAATATATTTATATTTAGTTAGAAACGTTTCAAGCATTAGAATATTTGTGTTGAGCTAAGTTTTGTTTGCTAGCGCATATATGTATGTACATGTGGTTTTAATTACCATTATTAAATATAGCAAAGGCACAAATAAAATTCATATTAAGATAATCGTAATTTATGTGGTGGTGTATTTTTGGCGCGCAAGGTTTTATTTTGAAGAAAAGGGATGGACGCAAATGTTAAGAGATTCGAGTTAAAAAATTCTACAATAAGCTTCTGTCGCGAATAGGCGAAAGGCATCTTAGTCGTCAGTCAGCTTAATAGAATCAAAACCAGGTCAGAAATACGAATTTTTGGAAATCAATGTCACCACTAATGCGGGTGTCGTATCGGCCGCTCAATGATTGGCTATGATAACTTTTTTGAACAACCATATTTCGATAGCTCCTATCATTTAAAACGTAAAAATAAAATGGATAAGAAGTATTTTATTTAAAAGTAAACAAACAAGTTTGGTCGAAAACGAGATAATACCACCATTCTGTTCTCCGGCAAAAAAGTATCCCAATTCCATGCATTTACACTACAATTTGAAATTTCAAAACCGCTCTGTTAGTATTTTATCTCATAAAAAATCGACGAAATTATTAAAAAAAATCAGGTTCCCGTCTTAAGTCTTTCGTAAGCGAATTTGCATGTGCAATGGAATATACGGTATACGGCGTCATTAAAAACTTTCTAACGTTTGTCGGTTGTTGTTGTTGTTTTAACACTACTTTGCCCTGCCTAGGTAGTCAGTATCAACCTTACCCAATATTGTCGTCGAACTCTTCTAACGGAAGTCCTAAAAACCTAGCGGCTTCAACAGGGGAGGACCAGAGGGATATGGGTGTTAGAAGAGTAGGCTCGGATGAGCAGACAAAAAGATGGTTAGTAGTATGGGGGGACAAGCCGCATGCCGGACAGACATTAGGCAAGTCGGGGTTCAGTCTGGATAGGTAAGAGTTTAACCTATTACAGTATCCAGACCGGAGTTGGGCCAGCATCACCCTAGTCTCCCTAGGCAGCTCGCGCTCCTCTTCGGCAACGGGTGGTGTTGTTGCCTGAAGAACGGCGTTCACCGGGAGAGAGCCAACATAGGAATTTACCGAATTTGTGTGGATGAGGGTGAGGGCCTGCCGGTGCACCTTAGGATCAAACGGCGTGGAAATCAGGTGCCGGATCTCATCGTAGTGTTTGCGTAGATGGCTCCTTATGCTCCTGGGGGGCGGATCCTCGTTGATCAGGCGTCCGTTCGGATGCTGCGGTTTGCAACAGTTGAACAGGAATTGCCTGGTCAACATCTCGCTATGCTCTTTAACGGCGAGCATTTTCGCTTCATTATGTAAGTGATGCTCAGGAGACATAAGAAGACACCCAGTGGCGGTACGAAGGGCGGTGTTTTGGCAGACCTGTAGCCTCGTCCAGTGTGTGTCAGCTAGCCCCGGCGACCATATAGGCGTCGCGTAGCTCAGTACCGGCTGGCCAATTGCTTTATATGTAGCTAGTAACGTTTCTTTGTCTTTACCCCAAGTGCTGCCAGCTAGGGACTTGAGGATTTTGTTACGGCTTTGGACTTTATTGGCAATTGCGGTTACATGAGCGCCGTATTTGAACATGTTATCAAACGTCACCCCTAAGATTTTGGGGTGTGAGACAGTTGGTAGCTTGACACTATCAACGTAGACGTCTAATTCCATGTTCACTTGCATTGTCCACGTCGTAAATAGGGTGGCCGAGGACTTATTCGGTGACAATGCCAGGTTTCTCCCGGCGAAGAATTCGGACACGGCTGGGAGGTATGAGTTAATTCGAGAGCAGAGTTCTTCTACGGAGGGGCCTGTTGCCAGAATCGTACAGTCGTCGGCGTAAGAGACGATCGAGACACCCTCTGGTGGGGGGGGAAGTTTCGATATATGGTAGTTGAACAGGAACGGGGATAGGACACCACCCTGTGGCACCCCCTGTTTAACTATTCTGGGTTTTGATCTTGCGCCTCTGAACTCAACCGACGATTGACGACCACTCATATAGTTTGCAGTCCAACGTTTAAGACAGGGAGGAAGGGACGAATCTTCAAGGTCTTTCATTAGTTGCGCATGGCTGACCGTATCAAAAGCTTTGGCCAAGTCAAGCGCAACTAGCACTGTCCTGTGGTTTGGACGCTTTTGGTTTAGTCCGTCCCCTATCTGAGTGGTTATGGCGTTTAGCGCGGTGGTGGTGCTGTGATTTTTGCGAAATCCATGCTGATGTTCGGCGAGCCGCAGGTTTGCGGTGAAGTACGGCAACAAGGTGGATTCCAACACTTTCACTACTGGCGAGAGGAGAGATATCAGGCGATATGACTCCCCTACGGCAGCTGGCTTGCCAGGCTTTAGTAGTGGGACCACCTTTGCTTGTTTCCATCTTTCAGGAATAACAAAGGTGGAAAGGGAAAGGTTGAAAATTTGTGTGAGGTATCTTATGCCTTCGTCGCCGAGGTGTTTCAGCATCAGCATGGAAATGCCATCGGGGCCGATATATTTGGCGTTCTTGGATCTCCGAATAGCCTCATGAACTTCTGTTGTGGAGATGGCAATGGGCGCATCGCTGTTTTTGTGTTTGTGCGCTTCCCTGGTGGCTCGGCGAATATCTTTGTTCAACGTAGGATGCATTACAAATTGTCGGCAGAAGGCGCTCGCGCATCTTTTTGGCTTCGACTGAACCTTATCACCGAAGGCGATGGATATTTTGTCGTTAGGTTTAGTCGGGTTGGACAAAGATTTCACCGTCGACCATAATTTGCCAACTCCAGCCGAGAGGTTGCAAGACCTTAGGTGCTCCTCCCACTTAGCGCGTTTGTGTTGATCTACTAAGCGTCTGATTTCCGCATTAAGATCCCGTATTTGAGGATCCGTAGGGTCAAGGCGTCTAATATGGTCACGTTCATTTGCCAGGGCCGCTGCCTCTGCGGGGAAGAATGGACGCACTTCCTTTATTCTACCTGACGGAATGTGTTGGTGGGAGGCTGAAATTAGGGCCATACGAAACGCCTTTTCCCCTTCTCGTACGTCAGACGGGGTAGGAAGAGCAGCGAAGGCGCTCTCTGTGGTGTTGAGAAAACCCTCCCAGTCGGCTTTATTGAAGTTAGTGTAAGTGCGTTTCTCAGCGGTGACAAAGTCGGTGGGGCGATCGATAGAGAGCACTATGGGTAGGTGGTCCGAAGCAAGCGTCAGCATCGGTCGCCAGTCAACGCAGTTTATTAGTCCAGCGCTGACTATGGTGATGTCTGGCGAGCTAGAGCAGTTTACCGCCACTCTAGTGGGGGCATCCCCATTTACCGTGCAGAACGTCGAATCATCTATTTGGTCAGCCAGCTCCTGTCCCCTACCATCGGCCTGCAGGCTGGAGTGCCACAGGTCGTGGTGTGCGTTGAAGTCACCAAGGATGACGCGGTTCTCGCCCCTGAGTAACGCACGAATGTCAGGGTGGTAATCCCTGGGACAACAGGTGACAGGAGGTACGTAAATGTTTATGATTTCAAGGTCGACATCGCCTGACCGGACAACCATACCTTGACGTTCTAAGGTGGTGTCCCTCGGGTCGATGTCAGGCTCAAATAGACGATACTGCACAGATTGATGCGTGATGAATGCCAGACCACCCCCAAGCCCTCTCGCACGGTCACAACGGTGTACATTGTACCCGTTGCAGGTCAAAAGAGACGACCTTCCACCTAACTTTGTCTCCTGGATCGCCGCGATCTTGATGTTCAGTCGCTTCATTAAATTTGTCACTTCAACAATTTTGCCAGTTAGGCCGTTGCAATTAAATTGCAGGATACCGAAGTGTGTAGGGGGAGCAGAGTTGATGCTGGGGGTCAAGGACTGGTGCGTATGCCTAGGTGGTAATAGGCTGGGTCGCGCACTACGGCGCAATCTTGAAGTCGAAGGAATCGCGTTACCAGAAGGTAGAGGCGAGTCGGACGACGTTGAAGGTTGCGTAGCTCGACAGCATGGCGCAACGTACGTATCAGTCCATAGGTTCCTGTTCGCGAGTCCAGAGCATATGAGCAGGTGACACAGGCCAAGGCAGTTATTGCACTTGACTGATGCCAACGGCGTATATAATCTTAACCGACAAACAGTGCACGTAGTATAAGGGACCAGGAGCTGATGGTTGTGGCTTATACTCGTGCTAATGCTGGAAGAAGAGGGACTGACCGAGGGGGTGGGAGAGAGCGGACCCTCAGCATTGCTCAAATCCACTTGGGAAGTGCTACGTAGGGAGTAGCTGTGAGCTGCTGTGTGAGATGTTGACGCCTGTGGGCGTGAGCGGCCGCTCGAAAGGTCAACTTGCTGATGTGCATTGTTAGTGCTAGTCGTGGAGACTGATGTGACAGAGTCAGACATATGTGGCGGAGCGATACTTGATCGACGACGGCCACTGGACGTCATAGGACGTGAACAGCAAGGGGCCACAAAAGTTTTATAAAAACTAGCGGGTCTATGAGTAGAGGGATTTAGTCCGGAGCAACTAGTTAGATGCAACCATCTGCTACAGTTAGAGCATTGTACCGAATGTGAACGTTTCACATAAATTTTCTTCCAGCATACACAGCATATCCATTCTCTAGGTCCGGGGTTGGATTCAATACCAGCCCGGAGCAGGAGAGTCTTGAGCAGTCCCGCTGCAAGGAGCTGCTCGGAGGATGACATTATTGGGGGGAGGATAACTGACGGTTTAGGCAGGGGGGTAGTGAAATAACAGCCCTTGGTCGGGGAAACCCCGAGTCATTCCGGTACGTAGAACCGGCTGTAGTGGGAATGAACGTTTGTCGGTCATAAGCAGTTGTTATTGCTATTAAGTCGACTTAAGAAATTAGACCAGTTGAAATGTTTGCTGGCGATTTGTAAAAGATGTCTAAATCAGATTGCCGAAAAAAAAATGTTGAAAGCAGAATGCACAATGAGTTGATTGCACGCTTTTGGTATGTGAACACTTGCGAATCAGTTACTGAAAAAATGCTAATATACTACCTAAAATGGTACTAAAAATTTTCAAAATCCAGTTCTTTAGCTAGTAGAGTTAAAAAAAATTTAAACCAATTTTATTTAAATCAGAAACGAAAGATTAGTTAAAACAACTTGTCCCCGTTTAGGGTATATGCCAATTCTACGAAAAATTTAAGTTATATAGTAAAAAGGTATGTTTATGGTAGGTTTAACATCTCTGTGACTATATTTAGAAAAATTAATCTTCCCCTCAGTTATGTGATTTCTCTCCCGGATTTGTTACTTATGATTAAAGAAGGCTAAAAGGATAAGCAATATTCTGGATGAAGTCTAAAGAAAAGTTAGTGTATTGTGAAATATTGCAAGTTTCTTATGTTCTAAGCTTATGAAACAACATGGTTGTCGGACAAACTCAAAAAATATGAATTTCGTTCCTAAATTTCGACGCGGAAAATACTTTTGCGAAACATATCAGACGAAAGCAATATTAAAAGTCATCCTATATTTTTAAATAAAGGATAGTTCAGGTTCTCCTGTAACGAACGGAAAGCCTAAATGCGGGATGCAATATTGGGTATTTTTATTTCGATCAATGAAGACAATACCATGCTTAAAATCAATTTTTGAAGCAAATATTTGCATAAATCTTAGTTGCTGAATCATTCCTACATGAGTTGACGCTAATCACATTAAAGCCAGCTGCATTGGATCAAAAGCCATGAAACAGAAATTTTTGGGTTCAAAACAAATCTTTAAAATGCTATATGGCAGTATCGAATTTATTTTATTACAATTTTCAGCGTCAAATCAATCCCAGGAATGTTAAACACTTAAAGTACGCATATATTAACTCTGAATGTATAAATTTCAATAGTACTGATTGCAAACGTGATTTAACTCACCAAACTTTGGAATCGTCTGCATTCATGCAATCAGTCAAGGAATTATAGAGTTGACAGGCTGAAATCGCAACCAAGATTGAATCTGATATTTACAATGAAGCAATCACATTTGAAAAATGAATTGCTACTGATTTATAACTCTATTGATTGATTCATTTTACAGCTTTGGTTTAGACACCTTATAATACTATGAAAGTTGTAATTTCTGGCAGAATTAGTTGCACATTTATCTTGCAGCAATTAAGTTTCACTTACCTTACATAATTGGCGCTTAACCGGTTAAACAATTTTGAGCGCTGTTTTTCCACTTCTTCAACTCAAATCGGCAAAGGTTTTAAGCGAATCAAATCGCATTACCCACTAACAATTTATCGGATGCTTTTTAGTCACAATTTCTATGCGGAATCTGCCTCCCTTCTACCTAAAATGTGTGGTTAATCGATTGAAATCATAGGAAGATTTAGGTTAATAATATGACGAGTAATTACGGTTAACTAAAAAAACTCTTTCTTGAATCTGAATAACTTTGTTCGCTTTTTTCTTGTACATCAATTTATTTATTTAGATTATATACAAGTTTTATAATAAAATAAAAAAAATGCTTAACTGATTAAATTTAGAGAACTGTGAGTTTACTAAACCTTAAAATGGCTAAAAAATGTTTTTCCACAAAACTTACAAATTTAGTCATTTTATTATTAGTAATTACGGAGATTGGGCTAGGCGACGAAAGTAAATTGGATTTGAAGGTTTATTCTTCTAATCCAATTTAATATTCAATTTGAATTTATTTAATCATTCTATAAAAGATTCAAAGTCTTTACTAAAATTCAATCAAAACTCGAATTACGATATATCCGTAAACTTACTATTGAATTCGAGACAAATATTACTTTATGGATAATCTGAGTTTGCCACATATTTAATACATAGCTTCTAATCAATATTTATATACATATGTATGTGTGTCTATAATTTCGCCAGTATTTTCTTATTAAAAAAATGTTAAATTTATTTCACGAACAATTTTTCACGCTGAAGTTTTCACATTTCTTCAACATAGCAGCTAATGAAGTTGAGCGATTCAATTTTGTTTGATGTACTTGATTACGTGTGCTAAGTATTTTCTTTTCAGCCGCACACATCAAGCGATCTTTAATATAACGATCCATTTCAAAATCGGCCTCTTGTGGCACTATTTCATCGGGATTTTTAGTTGATGCCGAATCGAGTGCTTTTATGATAAGACTGAGCAATGCATGCGCCAATTTATGACAAACTTCATATTCCATTGCCTCGGGTGTGGTATAATAAATTGCATTCTGATTGGTTGGTTGTACGCCAATGGCCAATAAAATATTACAAAATATACCCCGTTGCATGCGTGAATATGGTTCAACAAGTTGTGGAGGAATTTGCATTGTAGTTGCCAATTTTGCTATGAAGTTTGCAAATTTCTTAATTAACACATTAAGATATTGTGTACGACATTGGCGTTCCAGTTTAGTGAGCATCTCATAGTAAAGTTCCTGTTTACGTTTGTAAAGATCTTCACGCTTACGTTCTTTGCACTTTTGGTTCTTTATAATCTGCTCCAATTGTCTGAAGAATTGGATAAAAAAAACAGTGAACGTGTATTATAATATATATTTTTATTGTTATTTTGAAATAATTTCAACCAGATTGAGATAATTTTAAAGCTAAGCTCTTTAGGTTTTTGTTGAAATTAACTGGATAAACGGTTTCGGAACCATTTAGCAGAGCTGGTTACTTTGGGAATCAAATAACCCTGAAATTCCGCAAATGTAATTTCTTGTAAAATCCCAAAAATTGCATTTTCAAGTGCGGAATAGTGAAAGTACACATCTTCTGACAGATATTCTTAAAAACTATATAGGTGTTTGAACACCGTTTTATGTTGTTGATCATTTGACTCAAAATACATCGCGACGGAATACAGATCATTAGTAAAGTGGAGATAGGTATTTCCTCCCTGTAAAAGTTTAAACATAACTATAATATTTCACTTACTCAGTTGATATGGCATTATATTTGCGTGCTAATCTTTTGACACGCTGACGTCGTTCCTTGGGCGTTAGTACTTTTCCATGCTCCTTTAAGTTATCAATAATTAAACGCTTCTGCGCACCAGCAATCTGATCGGTACGCGGTCGCACACATGGTGGAGGTGCTGGTTTATATGCCATGCGAGATACATAATTTTTCAATTTCTCCATGTTAGCTTGCTCTTTCTTTTTATCCTCCAAAATGAATTCTTCCTCTTCAGGTTCAATAGTGGATGAGGATGGTAAGGGCTCATCCCAATCATCAACTCCTTCGCTAGCCATATTTACTTTATATGTATTATACTATATAAATCTTTTAACTTCGAATTTAGCTTTAACTTGAAAAGAAAACGAGACAAGAAGGCTCAAAGATGTAAGAACTTAAAATTTTTAATTAATAAAACTTTTTTTTTTGCAAATTTTGACAGACACACAATTTATCAACAGTCAAAATATCGTATGATCAAAAATACATTTGAGTAACTTTATTTATTTTTATTAACTTTAAGGCACAGCCAACTTTCAGGTAGCTCAAATGTTTCTGCAGGATTTAGAGAGTAGCTCTGCTTGTATGGCACATGCCAAGTATCCTGCACTTTGTGTGTACAAATCAAATGTCCTATGGGTTTCTGCAATGATAAAAGTTAAAGTAGTTTATTTTATGATACGAGTATGAATGCGGGTTCGAGATTCATCAATATAACAACTCAATGAACCTTAGCCGCCTAGCCAATTTTTTAGTCGGTGCGAAGTGTAGGATCTGTCTTGAACCTCAACACATTTAACTGACGTCCCTCGTGAGAAGGGCCCCAACCTAGACAAACCAGACTTTATTTTGTGCTCTTAAAACAATTCATATAACATCACTTTCATTTGGCCCCACTCTGCAGTTTCTTATGACTACCACATAAAATTTTAATGAATATAATGTCGGCTAAGCCGGCTTAGATGCTTCTACAGCACATTCCTTCTATCAAAGTTATCTGGCTATAAATATATGTATGTATGTAACAATTTTATAAGGTATTTTTATTTGATTTTGCGAAAAGTACTTATAAGCAATTCGTATGTAAAACCGCGTAAGCTTCATTTGCCTCAAAAACTTTCGTAGGCCTCTTCCATTAAGCTCTCTCCATTAATTCTCAAGAAAACTACATGTTGGTTTGAAAAATAATTAAAAGCATGGACTTCGATGTGCACTTTTTCCACAAAGTCATTATTCGTCTCTTTCAATTGAGGATTTTTTAGTTGAAAAACAACCAAACAAATATTACACTTACGCAGTTTTGACCTTCTGCGTTCACAATATGTGAAGATTTCAAAACTTTGTTTATGTCATACCTTGATTATTATTCTTCCATCATCGGTTTGCGTGAGGAGTGTATGTTGATGTTGCTGCTGCCAACGCCGAAAGATTGTCTTTAATTCGTTTCCCAGCAAAAATGCATGCGAACGCATCATGTCACGCGAACAAAAGTCAGTTGATTGTCCACTTTTTAAAGTAGCGTATAAAAGAAATGGGTCGTCATGGGAGCTAAAATATTTAAAATCACGTATAAATATACATATATGTATGTACGTATGGATGCACTTACTTCTAACTTAATTAGGAGGATTTTATTTATTATATAATGTGAAACTGAATGAACCATGATAGCGTCAGTATTATTTAGACTCAACATATACAACGAGAAGAATTGTACAAGGGTTGCCACATGAGGGTGTCCTATTTCCCATTCTGTTTAACCGACGCTTCCCCCTCACCCGAGGTAGTTTCTACATTATCCTACGTTGTCGTCCAAAGCATGCGATTTCATGTATAAAAACTAGTTTTTTTTAAATATATGAAGGGTTTAGAACCAAATGGATCTAGGTGACTCCGAAATTGATTTGAGATATTCAAGTTTAAAGTTTACTGTCTTTTTAAAATCTTTGTAAAAACTGGATAGGGCGTTTATTGTATGGCAAACAGATTGCACTAAAATGTCCGAAATGGCTCGGATCTCTTTGCCAACAAATAAACATCATATTTTACTATACAAATATGGGTATAACTCAATTTCAAAAAAAATGTCACTAAGATCTTTTTGGTTCTGAGCCCTTCATATGTATAATTCAGCTAGAAATCTGGTCTACGAGTGACTCCATTTCGAGAAGAGAAGACGGAAAGCGCTTTGTCGAAAAAACAAAAGTGGGATTAGATCGTGAAAAGAACTCAATTCATACTGAGTTCTTATCCGCCCAACGACTTAAACATTGCTAACAATAATTAACATGGTGACCACAATCATTGGGCGAAACTACTGCGGGTTAGAGGTTTAGATAATGCCTGTAGTAGAGGCAACTAAAATCAACATCAACTGTCGTTACGGACTGTTAAACATTTGTAGATAGTCACGGCTCATTCTATGAATGGAAGCGCCAACTGAAAAAGGGTGAAGTGCTGTATACTGCGGCTTTTAAAAAATTGCAATAGAGGTCCTTCCATATGACTATAAGTTATGTTGTACTTCAAAATACTCACAGGTTATTCGTTAGGAATACTTTAGCATTTTTACGAATAAATAACATTTGTTCTTTTGGCCATTTATTCATATGCGTGCGACCCAATACAAGTAAATGCTTGCCTTGACTTTTAAAGTGTTTGACAACATCAGCGAGCTAAGAATAAAAAGAACTAAATTGGTTATTTCAATGTAACGTGAAATAGTATAATAACTTACCAATGAAGCCATCATTTTGGGATGTTTCTTACCGCCAGCGGAATAAGCAACATTCAGACCGTCAATTACGCAATCGTATGGTGCCGTTTCTGTGACGAAACGTTTGAAATGTTCTATTTCTTCAGGTGATGATTTCTGGAAGATGTCGCTTCGCACAAGTACCTTATTCAGAAAGGAATTACTTAATTTGGCATACTCGACAGCGCTAATTTGTATGGGTTTCATATGTAAACCACAATTCACACATTTTCCATGTCCATTTAGTTGAGTTAATTTGGCAGTGGTTTTTGTGAAATTGTTCATAATATACTGTGCTACATATTCTGTTACAATAAGCTCATGGCGCTCCAGAAAAGTCAGTAACTTTTCAAAGTTTGTTTCAAAGTTATCAGGTTCGCTTTCTATATACTTTAAATATGCAATATAAACATCGCATTTCGGGTATTTGCGTTGGGCTACAGTTTGTTCTAATAATTGCCAGCCGATTTCTAAATCGCCACCTTTGCTGAAGGCTTTTATCGTTAATTCGGTATATGCAGTGATAGACGGCGCACTCGTTAGCCTCATCATATCAAGAACCTCAAGACCTAATCGCCATTCCTTGGTGCACACCAATCCACATATTAAATTTTCACAAGTTGTTGCATCCAGAATTTCGTGACGCTCTCTTAGTTTGGCATACATATTCAAAATATCTTGTTGCTCCTCTGAGGTAAGAGCCGTGTCATGCCCACCTCTGGCATGGTAAGCAATATTGTAACTTTTTATTAAACGTCCCATTGTGGCTAAGTTTGCTTCCATTCCAGAGCTTTGTAAATAGTGCATATAGCTTTTGGTTAAAGTAACTATATCTGGACCTCCACATAAACCAAGTATGACAGCGTCTACATTGCTACTGTTAATATATTTATATTTACTAATTAGGCTATTTCGCATATCTTCCCACTCACTAATGCTTAGGGCACTCTTTTGCTCAAATAGGCCAGCCTTAATTGTTTGTAGATGGTCTCTGTGTACAACGCTCATCTGTGGTCTCTTGTAATTGCTAGATTTCTTTTTCATGGTGCATGCTGCGTTTTCTAGTTCTGCTGTTAAACGGTATAATATTCTACTTTGATGACCGAGATTAAAGATTTTCAGTGAAAACATTTTGTTAAATGAATGTTTGAAATCGCAGGTTAAAACTATCGTGGTAGAATGATTTTCTTATCAATCACAGCTGATTTACAAAACCCAGCAATAAAAGCAAAGGATTCAAAAAAAAAGCTATCCAGAAATCGGAAATCGATTTCTTAGGTAGTCATCTGTCAGATATTGTAGATAATTTAAGTAAATAATTACGTCAGGAGAACTTGGCAAAACACTTGGTATTTCTTTTTACACCAAACCAAATCAACCACAAAAAAAACTATAAAGAAAAATCATTGTTTTAAAGTTGTAAATAAATTTATCTGTCACTTTTGATGTGTTCGCCACACAGCTTATGTGAATTTTCGCCACTGGGTGCTAAACCAAGTCCAAAAATGTCGAATATATTCGATTCGGTGTTGATTTTTATTTTTTTCTCGAATTCTGACAATCTACATATTTTTCAGTGCGATTTTGACAATAAGCTCAAATTACAACAACAAAATGCATGGATAGTTTGTGTGTGGCTGTATGTTCGTCCAGCTGCTACGACCTGTTATAGTTGGATTATGAGTAATTCCGAGCATACGTCTATTTATCAAGTTTAAAGCAAACTATCGATGTGTTATTTTGTAGAGTGCCATCTTTGGTAAAGTCTGAAAAGTATTTACGAATAAGTTTTGATAATAGTCTTTTGGATATAGAGGAAAAGCATGTTTGAAGTAGATTTAGTAAATTCCGTCCGCCGCTATCCCTGCCTTTACGACGCTAATATGGACAAAACGCGTCTCATCGTGGACATGGCTTGGAAAACTGTTTCGCGTGAAATAGGTGTAGAAGGTAAGTGCTTACTGTGGACATTTATTTGAGTTTTTACGAATACTTTGAAATTTTAATATTTTTAGTGCAGGTATGCCGTAACCGGTGGAAATCAATTCGTGATAGATTTGTGAAATATTATAAAAGCCCGGAGGTAGATCATATGCCACCCTGGTCTCTTAGAGAAGATATGGAGTTTTTGAAAGATCATGTATTATTTTGTAATAAGTATGTACACAATAACTAAAGGCTTACAATATGCTTATATCTTTTTCTATATTTTAGGACTACTACAACAAAGGAAAACGATGTTTCACACAAAGAAATCTCTTCCTGCACCACAGAACCGACTGAAGACGAAGTGTTTTGTACAAAGGATAAAAGTGGCAACGAAGAAATGCGCTTTATTTTTGAGATGGCTGATGATATATCAACATCTGATATATCAAAAGCGGAATATTCAATTCAAACTCCGGAAGAGAACACAAATGAAACAAATAATTACTTCAAATTAGAAAATTCAAGGAATAATCACAATTCTGCTAACAGTTCGGAGCATAGAAAAGGACTTCACTCAACAAAAAGATATTTTAACGGATCGACAGATACACACGGAAGCGCTAAAGTAAACTCGAACATAAAGAAAAGAAAACTATTTCTTAATGATTTAGTTGGCTCACAAAATAGTATTCCATTGCCAACGACCAAACAAAATTGTGAGGATCCACTTACCAAATATGACACACTTATTGATACGTTAAAAAAGTATATAAGAAGTCGAATCAAAGAAGAAGAGCAAAGCACCAACGAAGACTTTTTTAAAGTTTTAGATACATATCTAATGAAATTACCAGAAAGTGTGCAGGATGAGTTGATGGCTAAAATATTATTACAAGTATTAAATAAAAACAATGTGAACTAAATGTCGATTACATTATTCTACATTATAGAATGTCAATAGGAAGATAGGGAAGCAAGTTTAGATTATCCAGTATGACAGTAACACAACCCTAGTCTATGACCCATAAACATTGTCTATAAGTTGATATTCTTAAAGTAACGTCTCGAAAGCTTTGAATAGTCCTTAGTATTCTGCTACATGACACTTGCTGCAACTACATGAGCACGACCGAAAATTAGAAAATTCTGCCTCAGTATAATTCGTTTAAAATTTTCCGATGTTTCTTTTATTTAATAATTAAGCGAAAGTAACGTTTGCCTCCAGTACTGTGAATGGTTTTAAAAGTAGGGTATTCACTTACTTATGCTTTATTTCGATCACAACTGAAGATAATTACATTCCTTGTGATTATAAAACATTTATATTTCGTTATTAGCAAACTACTAGAAGCAGTTTTTTGCTCTCCTGAAAAAATAATGAGAAACAGCCGCTTTGCGACAATGAAGAGAGTTCGTATGGGGCCAAATTTTAAGTGACAAAAGTGGAACGAAACGCCGAAATTTATTAGTATTTAATGAAATTTTTAGTTTATATATAGTTTTATTATTACTTTTTATTTATAAATACATACACAATTATGTACTAAACTAAATTTGTTAAGCAAAAGAAAGCAACACAGCAGACCAGCAACGAAGATTAGAGATACTCTTGCTTTTTCGTTATTACAATGCGGCAATTTCTCCACTATGAAAGATTCTGCATCCTCGTGTCATCCGCAAGCAAAAATATGTGTGTACAACACTTTTGAAAAACTTCCTTTATACACATTTTATGTATATATCTCATTATAGTTCTGTGTGACGGCGACGATCAACTTGCTGCGTGTGAGTGTTTTTCAATTCGAGAAAAGGGTTTAGCATAGAAATATTAGGGAAATTATCTTACTTGTTAACCTGTGTGTGTTAAATATATGTACTACAACTATGGACACGGCACAAACTGAAGATAGTAAATACATACATGTATTTATTGTTAATGTGCCCAAATGCTTTATTGCATGCTCGTAAATTAGTTACAATTTATATATATGCATATGTATGTATGTACACTAAGGCAGTTACTTTTTTTCGACGTCGTCCTTAGCGCATCCCAATTCAAAATTCTAAGCAGAAGTTCATTTAAGAAGAGCTCCAAACATTGTCAAGAAACCTCATTATTATAATTAGACGCTTTTTGGGACTCGAACCCAAAAACGATGTTGAAGCAGTGAAAGTTTAAAAAGTAAAACGTGTCTCAAATATCATGTCAAATAACAGTAACAACAAATGTGTAAAATTTCCATCTATTGACAGACCCTTTGTAATTGGGTGTAAGTACTCATTTTCATATTCACTAGTTTGCAAACTGGTAAAAGGAGCTGTAATCTAGTGGACTTCTTAATTAGAATTATTTGTAGAATTGAAAATATGCTAAGAAGAACGTTAAAAAATAGGTGCATAGACACGCCCTGATATACATACTTACATTTATGTATAATTGTACAAATTTATGAGAACTTATTTACGACATTACTTGTTTTTGTTTTTTCATGCTGTTTCTTTTTTTAATGTTGTTGTTTTAAATATTATGCGCTGCATGCGTTATTTAGTACGTGCTCAAAGCATGATGCGCTTGTATGGCTTAGGCGACAACCGAACTCCCAGTTTACGTCGTCGTAATAACATTCAACTTATTTTTTCTTCTTTAATTTACAGTCGAAGTAAATATATTAGAATTATCCCATTCTAGTTGGCTGACATTTGCAAACCGTCCCTTTATAACTTCTTCATCTTCAGATTCAGAATTTTCTGTATCATCACTATCTTCGGAAGCAACATCAGTTTGTAGCATTGGATTTATGGTTATCGTTAAGGCCGAATCGTCCCATACCAAACTGTCATCGGTAGCTAACTTTGGGCATGATTGTTGTCTATCAGCATATTTAAGTTTATTGTTGTTAGTATTATTTTTCATGCGTGCCACAAATAAGCCACATAATAATACGACTAAAAATATGCAAATCAACATAATTAGTGTAGTCGGATGTGAACTTTCAACTTTACGTATAATGGAATGCATATGCACATCGGGCTCTTGTACATTATGCGTATGTTTCATGGCATGTGCGAAGAGTATATTGTTATTATTATTATACGGCGATGATGTGCCAAAACCAACATCATCAGCGACACCCACACCTGCACCGCCAGCGGCTCCACCTCTGGCACCATACGGTGGATTTTCCATGATCGGTAACATTGCTGCTGCTGAACCACCAGTACCTTCTGTCGGTGTT
This sequence comes from Sphenella marginata, assembly GCA_951509765.1. Taxonomy (NCBI): domain Eukaryota; kingdom Metazoa; phylum Arthropoda; class Insecta; order Diptera; family Tephritidae; genus Sphenella; species Sphenella marginata. The sequence continues at coordinate 69,099,101 of OX608081.1, read as the reverse complement.
GTCTTGCTGCTTAATTTTGGATGTAACACTGTCAATGTCAATGTAAATTCTTGACTCTTGAATTCCGTATTCAATTGTGTGCAAGCCAGCTTAAATACACGATTTAAATAATATGCTGGTTTTTTATTACTATAGACCAGTGCTTTAAGCACATCCAAATAATTAGTGATAGCATCATTACCAATCATATCAACACCTTCCTTATTGATGTCAGTTTTAATATTCAGAGTGGTTGAGAGTGTTTCATCGCCATCAACTTGTATTTCTTCATGATCCGGATTTAGCGAAGGAAAAACGATTACGCTGCAAGAGTCTAAATTTTGCATTTGTGGCATTATTTTATTATGAGCGTTGACAATTGTTATATTTATGTTGCCAAGTATATGTACACCATGCTTTATTTCTGGATATGAAACCAAATTATTTGTATTGCCATTTATTATAATCTTTGCTGCTTTTTCATCTTGCACACTTGGACCTACTGCTGCTGCATAACTCATATGTTTGCGCTGTTCAGTGCGTTCGTCTTCTTCGTATGGACTGCTTGTTCTTATAGCAGGTGCTTGTAAATATGTTGGCGCTTCGGTAGTTAATGCAGGAAATTTATAGATGCCGTCATTGTTAACACCATTAAATATATCATTACTTGAACTACTCGCTCGTTGTTGCTGCTGCGGTGATTGGCCTGGTATTATGGACATTTGTTGCGGCTCATTTACCATAATATATGTCTCAATGGTTGGTAGACGAGTAGCACTTTGATTAACACACATCATTGTAGTGCGCACCTCAATGTTACGTCTGCCAATGGTTGGATTATTTTTACTATTAATGTATTGTATTTTTTGCAGCAATTTTTCTACATTGCTCTTACTCTGTCCCTCAATGTAAATTTCATTCATTTGCGCATTTGTTTGTACTTGCGAATTTACTTCAACCAAATTTTCTGCTGGTGGTATTAAGTGTTCAGCACAATTGGTGAAACAGCGTACATCATCCATGGAAAGTATTGTGTTTAATGTTAGTTTTATTTCGGATATGTCACCATTGAAACCATGTTTTAAACGATTTTCGGAACTTTGATAGCATGCGCCAACTGCCAACGTAGTATTAACACCATGCGCTGCATGTAATGGCCAATCATCTATAACTTCCGGATTGCTATGTTTATCCTCTACGGAATTTTCAAACCGTATGCCATCAATATATAATTCAACATTAAACAATTGATCAACATTTAGCACATAATGATGCCAATCATTGTCACAAATTTGTGGTATTTTCCAACGCCATTCCGCAGGACTAAATATATTCAAATCGCCTTCATGGAAATTTTTACGTAGAAGTAATATCAAACGACAATTACGTACAAATAATGCCATATGATGACGATTCATTTTATGATCATCAGCGCTGCAAATGATGTGCTCTTTAATATGTTTGTTGTTATTATTATTACTATTACTGTAATGCCTAAACATTGTTACAATACTAAATGCGCCCGTTGAGAAATCATGTTGTGCAATTAATGCATCTGGTACCACAACACCGGTTGTACCATCAAAATGATATACCGTTTCGAAACCTTCGTCATAATTTAGCTCCTTTGTCCATTCAGCATTGCGAGGTAATAGATCAATTAAAGAATGACCTGTCGTACAATTAGTAGTGTCACGATCGCAACCAAATGATATATGTTTAGTTTTTAAAGCCACAGACGTTTGTATATTCAATTGTTCATTGGCGCAAGACATGTCACACAATTCTAGACGTGCATTCGGAAATAGTGAGAGTCGTTCAGCTGATGCCGCTGTATATTCTATACGTTCGGGTATACCTAAAAATCGAGCATCACATACACGTCGCACTTTAATGCTTACCATAATTGGTGCTGACTCTTTCATGGCACAATCATAAGCCACTACCGACAAGATATGATTATGTGAGGCTTTATGTGAAAGTGGTACAGCATTCTTGATTGAGCCTTCGTTATCTATGATGAACGGTTGATCATTATTGAGGATCTCATACTTGCATACATCACCAAATAATGGTGTACAATCTTTATCTGTTGCCTCGACACGTATTATCTCTTTATACAGACGTCCTTCATCAACTTCAGTTACATATGATGGTTGCAGGAATGTTGGCGCATATTCGTTAATATCAATTACCGTTATATGTACATTTGCTGTAGCCGAATGTGTGCCATCACAAAAAATTGCCATAATTTCAAAATGATAACTTTTACGCTTTTCACAATTTAAAGTACGGCGTGCTTTTAAAATGCCCAAATTATTTACTAATGCAATTTGAAATGGTATTTCATGATATGGTTTCTTCAATATACGAAAATTACAAATTTTCTCTTCGTCAACTTTAATGATGGGTGTTATTTCCACCAAAGTCTCATTTTCACGTATTAATCCATGATAGGATTTCTCTAAAACATTTTCTTTTTGTGACAACAGATAATCATCGTTTTCACTTGATGTGGCTATTTGTTGTTGTTTGAGTGTTGATGGGAATGAACCTGCCACCCTCGCTAAATCGCAGCAACACAATAACAATAGACAAATCGTCAATAGCTTTTGCATATTATACATTTTATACAGCATTCTTTCCAAACTCCAGGTTGAATACGTTTCTTGTATTATACGTATTTACATTAATTGTACTGCTTTACAACGGCAAGAATTAAATTTGTTCGAAACTGGTCCACAACACTTATTCCATCTTATTAAATTTGCGCTGAGTAGCCATGCGAAGTTAAGCTAAAAAGATGAACATTTTTAATAATTTGTTAAGTTAAAGGTAAATCAAATTGCAATAAGTTAGCACCCTGACTCTTCAATTTTATTCTCTCAATCAATGTTTAGTATGTATCTATTTGACTGCTATTTTTCTAATCATATCGTATATTCCTGACCAATTTTTTTAAGTCTTGTGATTATAAACTAAATTAAAACAAATACGGTTAAAAAAAACTATAAATTAGTTCATAAAAGCTTAAACACTAATAAATTTAAATATTTAATTAAAGGAATCAAAAATAAAAGTTAAAAGTCAATTATAATTACTCAAAAATAATCAAGTGTGGCATTATTGACTATTATATTCAAAAACAAAACTATAAGACTTTGCTTTAATTTTTTTTTTTAACTAATTTTTAGACTAATTTTTAAAGGCAGACTTTTATATTGTAACTGAAAATGAACAGTGAATTTTTTTCTAATTTTGACTAGAATTTGCTGTTATGACAAAAGAATGTTAGCACCTGACAATTTTAAGGCCTACAATTAAAATAAGTATCTGACGTATGTATGTCAAAAATTCAAATCCTAATTTTAATTTTTTTGACCAGAATTACAAACTGCGGTTAAAGTTAACCGGAAATCATTCGGTTATAGTGTTTAACTGTATATGGCTGCTTGTTTCGGCCCTTATAGCATACAATTATGTGTCGGTTGAGCAACTTGTAACACTAATTCCTCATTTCAGTACCGAATCTCCAATTTGTTTTAGCCTATATGTATATACATACATATGTACATGTCAAATTAAAACTTTTGGATTGATCAACTTTGACAGCACAAATACAAAAATTATGCACGCAATTGTTATTGTTCTGCACATACTTCCCTATTCAATGTGCCTTGACTCAAGGTATTTATATACATACATTTTTGTTGGAATACAGGTAAATTGTAATATATCTACAAAGTCATATGTATACAGATATAAATATATAGAGCATATGAATATACATATCTATATAAATACATGTTCATCTATGCAACGCAATGTAGTTATGTATTACGTTCTAATAATAGACAACATTAAAAAAAGCACACAACAGTTTATCTTAAGCCCTTGCGATTTAAATAATTATGGAAACTGAAGATATTAAGGTTAAACAAAAATTTCCAAATTAGGAAAAAAGTTTGCAGCCCCCTTTGTCAGTTCCATGTGCATTTAAGTGTTCCCATGAATTTAAAAGCAAAACAAAAACAAATTGGAAAAGTTTTGTTTTTGTTTTGCCTTATATTTCTTGGGGTATTCATTCACTTGGAATTCGTGATTAATGCTGAATAGATACATACATATGAGTATTGATTTCTTGCATGGTTCGGCTTTTCACTATAAAAGCAACCAAAGTTTTAGCCAAATAAAATGATTTTTCGCTTTGGAAACTTTTGCATATACTAAGTGGATAGTTTTAGTATGGTATATAATACTTTTGGTTTTCGAATTGTAAAGATTTTACGCAATATATAGGTATCTTTATATTTGATAAAATCACTGCTTCTCACATTAAATCAAACCTTTTTTATTAAATTTCTACTTAAATACGCACTTTAATATTCACACAACTTCTTGCGATCGTTTTTTTATTTCAAAATTCAATTTTTTTAATTAAAATATGCTTTTCAAACTGTTTACTTATCGAGAAAATGTATCCACAAACCTGATTTCCTCATTCTTCTGTCATTCTTTTCACCTTTGACAGCTAAAATGAAGGAAAATGCAAGGAAGGTGGTAGCAGTTGAATAACGCTTGAGTTGCGTTGCCAATTTATAATAATACAGGATATAAACGACGGCCCTTTGCCAGAAATGAATCCGGTTCAAGCACCTTGCAGCACCAGTCCGACTGCCGTGGTAGGAATTTTGGGTAATTCTTTACGACCGCACGTAACTGCTAATACACGTCCAAAAATATCGGGAGAGGTATCAAAAGACGCGTTTTGACCTCTGTAACAAGAATCCGAATACGGAAAAGAAATATTTTAGGTATTTGTTTCCTTTGGCACTCAACTACTAATAAATTAGCTAAAAATATGATAGGGGTATCAAAAGACGCGTTTTGACCTCAGGATCAATGATCCGAAGTCGAAATTCCATTTTTTTGTTCCAGTGAAAAGTTATTAGTGAAAAACCGAAAATTGACCCGGGTCAGATCCCCAATTCGGGGCCCGATCCATGTTTTTTATGTGCAGAACACCTTTCCGAGTAGGCGGCCTTCGGCCGCGCTCCAAAAAATAACCCTGGGCTACGCCATTCCAACTCCGGGTGTGTGCCATAGCCGTGGCTACCGCCACGGTGATGTCCTCTTTTCTCACAGTGTAATTTGTGATTACAACAACCACATGAAAATTACAGAAAATTCTGAACTTTGATTGCAAATATCTCTTCACTGGAACAAAAAAATGAAATTTCGACTTCGGATCATTGATACTGAGGTCAAAACGCGTCTTTTGACACCCCTATCATGTTTTTAGCTAATTTATTAGTAGTTGAGTGCCAAAGGAAACAAATACCATATTTTAGTTCAGTGAAAAGTTATTAACAAAAAACCAAAAAATGACCCAGGTCAAATCCTGATATAGGGGTCCGATCCATGTTTTTTATGTGCAGAACACCTTTCCGCATTGGCGGCCTTCGGCCGCGCTTCAAAAAATAACCCTGGGCTACGCCATTCCAACTCCAGGTGGCTGCCAAAACCGTGGCTACCGCCAATGACAGTTTTCCGGATTTGGATTCTTGTTACAGAGGTCAAAAGGCGTCTTTTGATACCTCTCTCGATATTTTTGGATGTGTATTATCAGTTACGTACGGTCGTAAAGAATTACCGAATTTTGTAATTTTGTGGATTTTGGTCGCTCTTATGACGAGGATTTCAAAAAATTAAATATTTGGTAATACTTTCCATCGAACGTCAAGTGTTAATACACGTCCAAGAGAGGTATCAAAAGACGCGTCTTGGCCTCCGTAACAATAATCCGAAGGGGGAAAAGCAATATTTTGTTTCAGTGAAAAGTTATTAGTGAAAAACCGAAAATTGACCCAGGTCAGACCTCCAATTCGGGGCGAGATCCATGGTATTTGTGCGCAGAACACCTTTTTGCATTGGCGGCCTTTGGCCGCGCTTAAAAAAAACCTGGGCTACGCCATGCCAACTCCGGGTGGTTGCCTGAACCGTGGCAACGTGCCACGGTACGCACCCTTTTTTGGCTCAGCCTAATGTGCCATTACAACAACCACATGAAAATGACAGAAAATTGTGAACTTTAACTGAAGTTAAGAAGTTTGCGAGATAACTTCTAAAAATATCGGATTTCCCCCTCCAGATTATTGTTACGGAGGTCAAGACGTGTCTTTTGATACCTCTCTCGAGATTTTTGGAAGTGTATTAACACTTGACGTTCGATGGAAAGTTTTACCAAAAATTTAATTCGAGCCATCCAAGTAGCCACGCATGGTATGCTTCATCCCTTGTTAAAATTATTTTAACCTTAGTGTTCTTCTAATCGACTGATCTATTGCCACATGTAGTGGGGAAAGGTCAAGATTTGGCATCATTTAGAAGCAAACTGTACCGATTTCGCCCACTAGTTTCGTACAAAACAAATACAGAACCGTTGGTCGAAAGTCTTTGGGCTTTATTTCGCTGTATGATCAGAGCTACCTAAACGTCGTATATTTAATCGTTAAACCATACATATTCCGGAGATTTCTCTCGTATACTCCAAGGGCCACCTCATCTTCTCTCGACACTCTCCATGATTTCCAGCCTTACATCAGGACAGGTATGATAAGACCCTTTAAGTGTGTGATATTTTTCCGTGGAGAGAGCACTTTACTTCTCAGTTGTGTACTTAGTTAAATGTAGCACTTCTTGGCAAGACTGATTTTTCGGTGTTAACGCTAGTTTTCGAATAGACGAAGTCCCTCGTAGTTTCACAATTGCATATATTAGCAGTGACGTGGCTGCCAACGCTCAGGTGCCCCTATTCCTTCTTTGACAGCAAAAATTTAATTTTGTCCTCGTTTACCGGAAAACCTACTTTCTTCACTCTTCATCTAGGTCAGAGAAGGCAGAGTTGACGACGCGGTTATTCAGGCGATGCCAGCAATTGCACGCTATTGTAATAGATTGTCCCATTGGCGTTCAGTACTGCTCGCTTGTCTTTCCCCCTTGTCTGGCCCTATAGTAGACGTCACAAAGTCCTATTATCCTCTAACAACATTTCATAAATAGCAGAAATCATTGCATAAAGACTAAATTTGTTGCTAGACAGCTTTTCGGCTAGATTTCTGTAATCATTTATAAACATGGCCAAAAAATGTATTTGAAGCAAATGCAAAACGTACGTGTACCGTTGATTTTTGAAAATTCCATTATACTTATATCCGGTTTGATTTGTGCGTCATAGCTCATTGTGAAAATCACATAAAAAAAAAAAACGTACCATCAACATTGCAAGTTGTGTAATGAGATAAAAGCACGCGCTGCTTAAACAATGTCAATCAGGCATTACTTTAGTGTCATGCACAACCTACCATACTTCCATATGGGTTTGCATGAGCATTAATGTGCTCCAAAAATACTTATTGAACCGGGAGAAAGCTGGTGGCTCCTCGTTTTGTAAATTGTTTTTATAGATCTTATTACCACGTACTTTTCAATTACATATTTCTTCATGGGTTTTTATAATAGCATAGTTACACAAGGATTTTTTCTGAACTTGCGTGCATAATATGCATATGCATAAAGTTTATATCTTTTCCATCCGCTTTGCAACATTTCTTGTGTTTAAAAAAAATATTGCAAAGTTTCTGGGTCAATTTTGATGATAAGGTCGCTGCAATGGACCAATTTTAAAATACCTCACAATTTAAATTTTTAATATGTAAATAAAAGTGGCTCTTTGCAAAAAACGAGGGAACTAGCTTCATTCATGTAGAGGATACATTAACCAATTACGAACGAACGGTACAAATGAAAAAAATAGGGTTTTAAACTTAAGCTATTTTCCATGGAGTTGTGCTAGTGTAAAAAGTGACAGAAATTATTTGTTCAAAATACTCTTGGGAGGGGACTTAGTTCTCGATATCGAAAAGAAGGTTATTTAGTTATATACTCAAATTCTAACGTAAAACTGATATTGGTTTCTAATGTCAACTTTTTTCAAGTGTTTTTCTACATATTCCTCTCTAATCCTAATGCTCTCTAATCCACTTCCAGCCTAGTTCTCAAACCTGATTTTCAAAAGGCAAAACTACAATTTTTAGTGGGTGTGCAGACAAAAATTGAGCAAAAAAGCTGGCGCTAGCATTATTGAGAATACCGATTTGGACATGCCAAAAAAAGTTGCTCGTGAAGTTAAGGCATTTTCAGAAAAACTTTGGATTACTTTTAACATTCGCTTTCAAGTAAACCTGGCTATAGCCTCTAATTAATTTCTTTATAGGAAACAAAATAACAGATTATAAAATCTCTTTTTTTCAAGTTTCAATTGACCCAAAGAGTCACGGAGTGTTAAATTTTAACCTAGCAAAGGTGTAGGTTCGTCGACTTTTTATTTTATGATAGCAAATATTTCATCTTGTCTTCGTTCACCACACAGCATAACCCAGAAAAGGTTCTAAATTGTATGGTTACTTTGGAAAATTTTCAACTTTTTTGGTGAGGCACCCTAATGCACACACCTATAAAACTATAAATACAGTTTTGAATTTTCTACAAATAATTGATTTTGAACTTCACTGCTGATCTTTGATGGGTTCAAGTTGTGATTTGACGTGCATACATACAAACCAATTAGTATATTATTCGTATTGTCGTTGGCCGTTTCTTGGCTCTTGAACGTTGAAACGCAGTACAGTGACCTTGTGTGATTTTGTTTACATTTCCTCTTTTTCTCATCTTATATAAATAAATGGCGGGTAAACAAACACTTTCAACATGCCCAAAATTCCAACATTATCCAAAAATTAACTCAATAAATGTACTTATGCTCTAAGAAACCAAGTCATATGTATGTATGTATATGGTAACATGTACGTTATGGTAAATATAAATGTGGGTATTTCTTTAAAGCTCGAACTGAAAAGCTGTCCACAAAATGATAGGAGTGCTAATGTGAAAAATGTATAATGCTGCACCGACCACATATTGGGCTATTAAAATTAAAATATGAAACAAGTTTTTATTGGAAGATTATTTATTTATAAGATATTTTTATTGGTTTCCATAAAAATAAATTTATTTTAGGAATTTCTTTAAAAAATAATGAAGACATTTCCTTCTTAAAATGCTTGACGATTCTTTTGTTTTGTGGAAATGAGTGCCGATAATATCAAACTATCAAAGCTCCACTAAAATAAATAACCTTGCAGTAAAAATGTATTACATATTTAATTCTAACACCCCATTATATGTATCGCTTCAAAAAAGTTATTTAACATTATACGACTACATTTTTCACCCTAGTGCTGCTATTATTTTGTGGGCAGTTGTACCTAACCAGACATGTACTACATCAACACTTCAAGACTTGTTAATAGAAATCAATGCATCAATACTTGTATATATTTTAAGATAACTGTATTTATAAAGCAAGAAAAAATCAAAATTCATCAAGTTTCGCGGAATTTGTGTTATATGTATTAATTTTTTTATATGTGTATGTATATCTTGAGCTTAGTGGAAGATCGCCAAATTTGAAAAAAGTTTTAATAAACGCCCTATTTCAGAATTTTTTCCAAAATGCCCAATTTTATTGTTTTTCAAAAACGCACTATTTCAAAATCCGATTCAAAAACGCCCTATCTCAGTTGGAGATGTATGAAATTTTCTTTCAGATAGGCCGTTTTTGAAAATTATTTTGTAATAGGGCGTACTTCAAACGAATTTCGAACTACCTTACAAGTTTAAATATATTTAAAAAATGAGAAAAACATTAAAAAAGGCTTCTTTCAAAAATCTAGAACTATGGGAAAATCCAACCCGCTCTCAGATGGCTAGAAGGAAATTTACTACTGTACCTGCCTGTAGAATCCTTGAACTCCCTGCTTTTTAACTGAATACCTATCTACAGCAAATTTTATATTTAGAGTTAGAAAAAGTTATAGTTCAGTTTTTTATGTGTATAGATTCACAGTTGTCAAAATTTTACCTAGCCCCATGGCCTAGTTTAAATTGTGACATTCATATTACCGCAACATAGAAAACTTAGTACGGTTACAAATGAACTACGGTCAATTCTATACTACCGTACGTAACTGCTAATATATGTACGTCCAAAACTATCGGGAGAGGCATCAAAAGACGCTTTTAGGTCTCAATACGAATTCGCCTTCGAAAATCAAGATATTTGCAATTACAGTTTAAAATTTTCTGTCATTTGCATGTTGTTGTTGTAATCACAAATATATGGTGTGCCAAAAGTGAAAAAATGTGCACAGAAATATTTGGGAACGCGTAGCCGGTGTTAGACCGGCTAAGATTTATTTTTTTATGCGCTGACGAAGGTCCCTATGCAGCAAGGAGTTCTGCACACAAAAACCATGGATCACACTCCCTGTTTGGGATCTGACTTGGGTCATTTTTTGGTTTTAGTAGTTACGGTAAAACTTTATATTGCACGTCAACTGGTAAAACACGTCCACCGCCGTCAAAATGCGTATTAACTTTAACCGCGTCCTCGGAAGTACGCTGGTCTTTGGTCCCACCACAAAAAAATCTATACAAATTATAGTGAACCACCTGTTGTCCATTGACAACTCAAATTCGGTTTTGAGAATTTTCTGCCTTTTAATTATCTGGTACTAACTATTTGTGCATCACTAGTACACTAAAAAACCCGTGTGATGAACAGCTCAAAAGAGAATACCAAGAAATGTCGAAACGCAACAAAGAAAAAACGCAGCAGCTTTGCGCTGTCAATCTGCTGCTGCCAGCGCAATTGTCGACGTCTGGTATTTCTTCAGTCTTCAAGTTATATTTGCTACGTGATGCAATTGAAAAGTTGGTGGCAGAGAAGTCGGTTTTTTTCGTGTTACGGTAGATGTTTATAGCAAAAACCTTATATTTTTATGAATTTTAACCATTAAAGTTTAGTTTAACAATTGCCAATTGATAATTTTGTGCATTGAGCAATGAAATAGTGAAATTAATATACATAAAAGCAAAGTAATGAAATGCGCTACCAAAAGCCAAGAAAGATAAAAGTGGTGGTGAGAGCAACGAAGCTACTGCAACGGCAAAATTAAAGTGAAAACCAAGAAAATGAAAGAAAATTGCTTTAAAAACATACACACAGCAATAATAATTCTGTTTTAATAATTAAAACCTGTATTTAGTTGCTTTATTTATGTATGTATAACAAAACCGCAAGTATTGTAATTGTGTTCTCCAGTTAAACAATATAAAAATGCATGGAATGCGACTACCAGAAGGTAGTGGTGTCTTAGTTTTTCTTTTTGTAAATTTATGGCTGCACGGAGGAGTACTAGTGAATGGTGTTGTAAATGATACAGTGATCATAGAAGGTGTTGCAGCAAGCAATGCAGAATCCAACGGAGCAAATACAGACGTGGTCACGGCCATGACAACAAACAGTCCACCGCGCATGCCCCCACCGCGCGTTAAATTGAATAAGTGTTGTCGTTATAATGAGCACATGGATTCCAATAAAACTTGTGTTATGGGAAATACAGATGCATGGGTGCCCTTAATATTTCTAATTAATCGTAAACAATATCATGTGCCACAAGGTAGCAAGCCAAAATTCATGACGTTCCAAGAAAATCATCGACCAATTACCGATGCAGACGAACAAACGGCAACAACCACGATATTTGAGGATCACAATAAGGATGTGGATAAAACAATACTAAAACGTAATTGTACATGGGATGAATTGGAGCTTTTTTCGGCAGGCGGCAGTTGGCTAATATTCTCAAATGGTTCTTTATTTTTGGGTGAACGTAAGCAATTCATTGAACCCCAACGTTACTGTGTCGATCGTAATACTGCACTTGTTTGTTTTCCACGTCAATCAAATGAACAGCAACGAATAAATATTAGAAAATGTTGCGGTTGGAATGGTCTTTATGATGCTGCAATGAAGCAGTGCGTATTTCCTGGCAGCAGTGCAGATACACACGAAGCTTTAGCTACACCAGATCTGCCATTAAATGACAGTTTATATGAGACAATATATGGTTTTCCAACATGTCATCACAAAAACGTACCCTACGCGATTGCTGGAGATTGGCATGAGAGTAAAATGGATAGTAAAAATGGTGAACTACAATTGCCGCATAAAATACTAGCAACAAGTGATTATTGTTTAGAGCATTTACACGAAAAGAATCAAGTTGTAGCAATAAAAATATTCACATGCCTACATCATTTCTCAACTGAAGCCCCAGCCAATGCAATAACAGTTGTAGGCAGCACGTCAAGCGATAGATTTCAAGTAGCCGCACTAAATATTGGCATTGTGATTTCCGTTGTCTTCCTTGCTGCAACATTAGTTGCTGGTTATATGTTGCCTTCAGTGCATCATATGCTACATTGGCGTTGTCAAATTTATTACGTTTTTTGTCTATTTATTGGCGATCTTATACTTGCCTACACGCAACTCTCACACTCGCTACAACCTGGATCATTCACCTGTCTTTTATTGGCCAGCACAATGCACTTTTTCTTTTTATCGGCATTCTTTTGGTTGAATACAATGTGTTTTAATATTTGGTGGACTTTTCGTGATTTTAGACCAAGTTCGCTCGAACGTAATCAGGAGTTGTTACGTTTACGTTTATATTCGGCATATGCCTGGGGTGTGCCATTGTTGATAAGCGCTATCGCTTTCACTGTTGATCATTTACCTGAAACTCAATTATTACGCCCAGGCTTCGGTGAACGCAGTTGTTGGTTTAGTGGTGAGCATTTATCAATATTTGCTTACTTCTTTGGTCCACTTGGTCTTCTGTTATGTGCCAATATAATACTTTTCATTTCAACGACACACCAATTGACATGCGGCCTATGGAAGCGTGATGATGTGAAATCGTCTACTGAGAAAACGGCACTGGGAAAAGTTTGTGTCAAATTGGTCGTTGTAATGGGTGTTACTTGGATCGCAGATGTAATTTCATGGCTAGTTGGCGGTCCACATTCTGCCTGGTTTTTCACCGATATGATAAATGCACTGCAGGGCGTTTTTATTTTTATTGTGGTGGGTTGTCAACCACAAGTATGGGTAGCTTGTAAACGTTTTTGTTGCCCACGTTCACGTCAAGAGATTACAAATACAACGAATGGTGTACAGCATTCGAGTTCATCACAAGGTCTTCCATCGGTGGGTGGTTATGCTGGCGGCGAACCCACTCAGAACACTACTCTTAATACGACAATTAGCAATGGCCAGTTGCAAGCTCAAACTAAAATACCAATGGAAACAGTATGTTGAGGTGAGTTTCTATAAATTTAGTATTTAAACATAATTGTAAAATAACCCTGCAAAAAGCATTGGTCCTATAACACAAAATTAGTGGTATATAGATAGCTAGAAAAATCTAGTTTTTATCTAGACCAATATGACTAGTTGTGCGCATGTAGTTTTGCTTTGCCGAATTGAAGAAATATATTCACTTGTTATGTTAATGAGCACAAAAATTATGTATAGACCAAACGGTCTATCTTTGGTCTGGACTGTACACGGCATAAATGGTAGAATGGTAGACCAAGCCTAGGACATGCTCCGTGTAAATTGGTCCTATGGTTTTCATGAGATTGGTCTAGACTTGGTATTTTATACAGTCTTAGACCAGACTCACTTTTTGCAGGGAAAAGCCTTATTAGTATGTATGTATTTAACAAAATGAAAAAAAACAGCTGCATGGCCGAGGTGGGCATACTTGCCGTAAGAGGCGACTAAAATGCACAAAGGTAATAAGGTGCAACTCGACATCACTTCCTAAAACCTTCGGGGAGTGTTTTTGTCGTTAAAAAAACAACAACAGTTCATCGCATAACGGGCAAATATTCCACATGTTAGCCTGGATATGTAGGTAATAGTTTAATCTTACAGTATCCAGATTGCTCTGTTTTAATAAAGAAATGCTGACACTTCATTCCTTTCACTTCAAGTAATATAACCAGTTAAGTTACATTTTATTTTCCGCTTTCGTGCTGAGGGTGCCCCGATTTACGGTTGAACCTACATACATATATAAGATCCATTAATATTAAGTCCAAAGTACATAAACGTTTTAATAGATCAGGTACATCTGCTCGCTTCAAATTTCAGTTGCTCAATCATCAGTGCTATAAAGATTACTTAACAGGTTGCAAAACTAAATTTCTCAATAACCCGAAAAGGTTTTACAATTTGGTTAATTCAAAACGGAAGACCTCCAGATTTCCATCTTGCTTCTCTTCTCGAATTAAGAAAGCCAGTTCGGAGCAGGACATTGCGTACAAAAGCAATTTTTGATATTTGCCTTGCGTCTCAATCCAAATATATACCTGCCTCCATATAGAAATAGGCTTCTCCTCATTAGTTTACATACTCTGGAAAATCGTAAAACTTTATTAGGCGTGTTGATTGATAAGCTTAAAAAATTTACTCATCCGATCTTGTTAGTCGACTAAATTTCGCTGTACCTGCTAGGACGTCGAGACACTACTAAACACCATTTCAAATACCCATTTATTGTCAAAACATTGCCAGAAACAATCCTCTGAATGTCTGATGTTTACAGTACAACAACTTATGTAGCTGTATCAGCTTCGAATGTTCTTTTGCCTCTTTATCCAATGCAATACTTGAACTCCTTGCCGTCGGCAAATAAACAAAAAAGGATTAATATGCTCATCTTACTAAATAGCCATGACGTCCAAGTTATTAAAACCATCTAAGTAGTTGATGAAAGAGAAGTTGGTTTGGAGACACGGCCTCTCCAACCACCAATTGTGTCTCAGATTCCTACAATTAACCTTAGCAAATCGCACTTGTTACGTTAAAGTGTAACAACTCAAAATTTCCAAATTTTAGTTTTTTGCAAGAAAATAATGTGCAGTGGTCATCTCTACCCACTGTAAAAATCGTTCAGTGATTTGTCTAGTCTTTCGTTAAAAAAACCGTTATGACTCTCTCTTTGTTTTTAGAATGACTTCTTTCGACTCAACATTTTTAGTTGTCTCCAAGTGTTTTAACAAATTGGTTCGTTAGTGTATCACATAAAGTGTAACATTTTGAATTGTGCCTATTTACAACAAATCATATTTATCAATTCCAGTGAGAATTTTCAGTTAAACAGAGACAACTCAAAATAATACCACTACTAAAAAAATATAAATGAAACAACGGTTATATTATTTTTAATGATATTTTCGTGCAATTACATTGTTTTTTCTTTGTAATATATTATTAATATTTACGGAAACAGTTTTTCGTCTCTACTGAAAATGTTCAAATTTTGAGTTGTTACACTTTAACGTAACAAGTGCGAAATATGTAAATCAACCGAACGAGAGGGTGAATTGGAGACACGGACTCTCCAAGTTCTAACTGTTATACTAAAATTGATTGGTCTACAAAACTGCATACTTAAATATTTTCTAGAAATTTGAACAAATGATTTGAAGATTTTGATCAACAACTTTTAAATTTTAATTAACTTTCCTTATCTTTGTGTAAACTTTGAAATTTCTTTTAATGTGGGTTCTGTTATGGAATGTGCGATATTTTAAATGAAAATTACCAAAAATAGAGCTTCTCTTTATTTCGTCGAACGAAATCGAATTTAATTTCACTACTACTATATTGAACATAGCTGTATTTATATTTAATATTGATATTTTGTTTTGTAAACCATGTTGATATTTCTATAGTCGACCTTTGTTTTTAGCGTCGACTTAAAATAAATAAATGAATAAATTTGAGTTGGGGCGTTCTTGAAAGAAATCCTGGGATAGGGCGTTTCTGAAAAGTACTTTGAAATAGAGTGATCATTCAGCAGCCATTGAAATGCAATATACAAGTATGGTAGTTAGTAACTAGTTAGTTCTTTTTTATGGATTAGGTAGACATTTTTGAAGAGCGGAAAACCACGTTGCTCCAAAAAAATTGTAACAAACCGGCGCTAACTAAATAACGAATACAATTAACCTCACACTGCCGCACAGTTACTTTTTTACTTTTACTGCCCAACTCGCTTCAGACAGTAATTTGGAAGGCACTTAAGATACTCGTGTGTATGACAACTGTTTTGAATTCAGTTTCTTTTCTTTCAGTTTTTCTTTTAATTGTTGAACGAGTATTTACCGTCGCTAAGTAATGTCTGTATTTCCATTCGTATTGTATGCCACGCTTGCATTTACACAATTGACCTCAGGCCACCAGGGTCTAAGGCCGCGGTGATTGCGAAAAATGAAAGAAAGTTAACAGCAACAAGAAAAGCAGCAATAACTAACGCCATAAACGCGACTGAGCGGCCAGTTACACATACACAAATAAAAAGTAGATAGTCTAATAGTACAATTGAAAACATCTGTAAATAAAATTTAACAATTTCTTACCTACCTATGTACTTTTGTGTATACTAAGAATGTTACGAAGCTTCGATTCCGAAAGCTCGAAACTTCCGATAATTTTAGACATTTGATTTATTATTTGAATTTTTTTTTTTTTTTAATTCTATACGTTTTTATGTGGCATCGACCAAAGACAAGTTTTGCATAAAAAAAGTTGTTTCTTTCGGGAATAATAGCTTTTCTATTCTACAAAAATTGTATTGAGCGGAACAAAAAAATAAGCCGCCAGAAAATTTTTAAGCGTACTTTTTGGTTGCTATCCTGCAAGTGACAAGTTCACATTTGATTTTCAAACGAAGTTTCATACTAGGCCAATCAAAAAGAAATCATACTAATATTAATTCTAAATTAATAGGGGTACACATTTTCTTATTTGCAAGTCTTTCCAACGAACATATCATCCTACAATTTATTTTATCAGTATGCCTTCAGATGTTAAGATCACTTATTTCTTAACATTAGGAATGACGAAGAGATTAGCGAAGCGAATGCTTTTCAGTCAGTAGGTATACGCGTCAAGTTGAAAATCCGTTAAACTGGCAACACTGATATGAAAGTAGCACAAAGAAAAATCAGAAGTGAAAAAAAATCTTTAATATTTTATGGATGTGTCCCATTATCCTACATACGCGCATTCTAAATAAATACGTTTTCGGAGATAGTTAGTTATGCATAAGTATATGCATATCGCTTTAAGGTGATCTTTAAAATGCAATGAATATGTTAACATCAAGGGGCCTTAACCCCTCAGGGCGTCACATAAATTGAGACTCATGGTACCCTAGGAAGACTCACTTATTTGATATAAGATAATGTTACAACACTTTGCCATCATTAACATTTTAAAATTAAGTTGGGATATTTTTGTTAGGTCGTAATTTTTTATTTATATTATCTTTTTATTTTGGGCAATGTTGAGAGGTTTGGGAAAAATTTTAGGAAACTTTATTCCCTTACAATAAAGGTGCGAATACTACAAAACTAAAAAATAATTCCTAAAATTAAAAATAAAAACAATTTATTAAAAACAAGTATGGAAGTCTAAGTTCGAGTGAACCGAACATTAAATACCCAGCGTTAGTTTTCAGAACGAGATACAAATACCATGACTTGGAAATGATATGGGCCCTAGAATCTTATTTGAAATTTTCTATATCAAAAAAGGGGGCGTGGTTATCATCCGATTCCGCCAATTTTAAACACCAACCTGCCTTGGCCAGAAAGTAGCCTTCATAACAAATTCCATGCAAAGATCTACATTTTTACTCAAGTTAAGAAAGTGACCAATACACCAAATTCCATGCAAATATCTCAGTGTTTACGCAAGTTACTATGTCAATTTATGTGATTTTCGAAATTTTCGAATCATCCGATTTCGCCCATTTTCAATAGCAACCTACCTTGGCCAGAAAGTAACCTGTATGCAAATATCTCAATTTTTACTCAAGTTATCGTGTACACGGACGGACAGACGGACGGACATGCCTTAATCATTCCTCTTTTCAACCTAAGAACTTTCATATATGGAACTCTATATCTAACTCGATTATTTTGCGCCGTTACATACATAGTACCGTTATGTGGACAAAATTATAATACCCTTGTACTAGTACTAGTACGCTGGGTCACAGCTATCCTCAATCAAAAAGAAGTTTCATGAAAATGCCGAATGAAACGGTTCATTGCATCTTCTTTCAGCTATTTTATAGTTTCAAAATCCGTTTCAAACGAAATTCTAGCTGATCGTTTTCCGGTTTTATTCAACAATTATTATTTTTTTTTTTAATTTTTATATACTTTCACTTATTTTTCACGACACGTTTTAGCGGATTATGGAAGTCAGTGCTTTTTAAATGTTATTTCTACTCTTGTACCTCTCTCAGCCTAACCCAGAACCACAACGTGGAAGTGAGTGAGTTCCATATATGAAAGTTCTTAGGTTGAAAAGAGGAATTGATTAAGGCATGTCCATCCGTCTGTCCGTCCGTGTACACGATAACTTGAGTAAAAATTGAGATATTTGCATAAAATTTTGCATACAGGTTACTTTCTGGCCAAGGTAGGTTGCTATTGAAAATGGGCGAAATCGGATGATAACCACCCCCCCTTTTTCGATATCGAAAATTTCGAAAATCACATAAATTGACATAACTTTCGTCAAAACTGAGATATTTGCATGGAATTTTGCTTACAGGTTACTTTCTGGCCAAGGTAGGTTGCTATTGAAAATGGTCGAAATCGGATGATAACCACACCCCCTTTTTCGATATCGAAAATTTCCAAAATCACATAAATTGACATAACTTTCGTCAAAACAGATATTTGCATGGAATTTTGCATACAGGTTACTTTCTGGCCAAGGCAGGTTGGTGTTTAAAATGGGCGAAATCTGATGATAACCACGCCCCCTTTTTTGATGTAGAAAATTTCAAATAAGATTCCAGGGCCTATATCATTGCCAAGTCATGGTATGTGTATCTCGTTCAGAAAACTAACTAAACTAGAAATTAATTTAATTATTTTGGAATGATAAGAATGTATGCTATTTGAAAAATAGATGTTGATTACTATAACCTATAAAAATAATGAAAAGAACGACACGGTTTCAACCAAATAATAACACTATGGAAAATTTTTGGGATTATTGTCTGGGGGGTGGGAAATTCCAAGTCAGGGTGATGGTACTAGGTCAGTATAGTAAAACCCTCAAAGGGTTTGGAGTTCGTATGTGTCAGTTTTTTTTATGACCTTTTAAATTGTTTCCTTATCCTGATGTTTTTTCGCTTAGTTGTAACATTTTGGCAAAAACGTAGTTTAACATAACTCGAGAACCACTTGTCCGATTTTGATAAATTTAGAAAAATTTGAATTACTATTTCTTTAATCTGTTTCTAAACCGTTTCCCTATATGTGCAACACTTTCGAAGTTAAAAATGAATGTATATAAAAATTAAAAAAAAAAAGTAATTGTTGAATAAAACCGAAAAACGATCAGCTAGAATTTCGTTTGAAACGGATTTTGAAACTATAAAATAGCTGAAAGAAGATGCAATGAACCGTTTCATTCGGCATTTTCATGAAACTTCTTTTTGATTGGGGATAGCTGTGGGGTATACAAATTTCTTGGGTCTAATTTTTATAAACATTTCAAGCAGACCTGTTAAATTTGATTAGTAATTAATAATCAATTGATGAGATGGATTTTTTAATTGGTAATGATTATTTCGATTGTTTTCAAGAGAAATCAATTATAAGTTGATTACGATTAAAAAAATGAAAAAATTATAAAAAAAGTTTCAAATTATAAAAAACAACCCTTTTTTCGATTTTTATTTTGATTATTTCAATGATCGTGAATGTTAAAGTGCATGTCTTAAGAGTATAAGAATTCTTGTTGAGTTAGTAACTATATTTATTGTCATTGCAAATGGTTTGTCACTTCCAAAAAAAAACATGAAAAATCACAGATATGTATTTACACTTAAAGCTTGCACTTTACCTTATTTTACTAAAATCGAATTGGGTTTCAAGTTGTATACATATGTATGTACATAAAATTTTGTTGAAGAAGAAAATTTTTTTTGAACTCGTAAGATTTCTATAAACTAATTTTTAGTTCGCCACCATTAATTTGGACCAGTTTTTATCACGTGAAATTCATTAACAGCCGTTATTTAGCACCACTCTAATGTATATACATACATACATACATGCATACCTACATACACATTTATGTATGGATTTTAATTTCCATATATGTACTATGATCAGGCCCGTGCGCACGGGGGGTTTTGGGGGTTAAAACCCCAAATCTAAGTTGCAATGATTTTGCAAACATTTTCAAAATACTGTTTATATCTAAATCTTGTATTGAATTTTGACTCATAATTTTTGACAAAATTAGTTAAAATAATTTTACGGAAGAAGAAATTGGTGAAAGTTGCAAAGAATAAGGTTGGCCAATACATAAGTCCGGCACTTTGAACTGCACTTGGAGCTTTCCGAAATTACAAAGTTGTGTAGCGTATGGGCATTTTTTAATAAATTTTACTGATGAAAACAGTGAGCAGTTTCAATTAACAAGTACTGTAAACAGTACTATTCAAGACCTGATTAATTAGGTTTTAATGAATCAGAATTATGACTAATCAAAATATGATTTAATCTGTTCATCGCATGTCCCTAATTTGTATCAGTACAATTGATGTCATGGCCAAAAGGTTGTGTCAAGTGACCAGCTGACTTCTACTTTTTTCATGAGTATTGACAGAATTCTTTTCCGTACTTTGAAGAGTTGCAATGTTAAACGGACTTTAATTATAGCCATGCATTCATAAAAGTGCGAATAATCCCAGCTTTCCAAAGTCGGAGCGCTCTAAAAAAAGCATCCACAAAGAGTCCGTAATTAGAGCCTTTTCGGAGAGAAGAAATGAATATTGTAGAGCGAATGAACTGCAAGGCTCAATTATATGAAAGATTTCGAGTGTTTTGTGACCCTTTTTGTTGTAGGCGTAAAGAGAATTGTGAGAAAATGTTTTCAAACATTTTCTGAGGTTTTTTTTATTTTACCTAACAGAAGATAAAGATCGCATTTTTCATGGACGTTTATCAATAGTCTGTAGAAAATAAACATAGAATATTTAATATTTTCCGAATTGTGTCAATAAAACTTCATAAACCTTATTTTTTATTATTTATGACCCAAAAGAAATTAAAAAACGACCCCAAATAAGCTTCAGAAAAACACCAATAAAAGGCTCCGAAAAGAGTCCAAAAATGCTCCAAACACCCTCTGAATGGATGAATAAAAGAAAAGGACCAATTAAAGGGCTCCGAAAGGAGTCTGAAAAGGCTCCAAAAACCCTCATAATGGAGGAATAAAAGGCTCCGAAAAAGGTTCAGAAAAGCACCAATAAAAGGCTCCGCAGTTCATTTAAAAAGAGTCATAAAACGCTTCAAATTCATCGAAATTGGACTCATTTCGGACTCTTTTTTATGACTCCGTTGGAGTGCCCGCGTAGAGAAGCACATTTGGAGAGTAAAGCTCTGAGAAATGAGCGTTTTATGGCTCCGTAAGGAGTCTTTTTTTTCACTTTTGATTAGCTGGGATATGCCATCATATCATCAATTCTCTATCAAATACAGAAAAATGTGTACAACCAAAAAAAATTTTCTGGGGTATAGTTTTAGGCATCAGAGTATGCAGTTTCAGAAAAGTTAAAGAACATTTAAATTTATGATGTATGGGTCTAGGTATCTGTTTCAGCAAATATATTTATATTAGTGAAAAATGTATGCGAATGCAAATCTAAATTAAAACCCCGACCCAAGGCTAATTCCTGCACACGGCCCTGACTATGATGTTCTTCATTAGACTTAATAAATATTGGCGAACTACACAATTTAACTATTTTATATTTATAAATTTGTTATCCATTCAGCATCGTTAATTAATTAACAAAATAAATTTCTACACATATACATATATAAGCATACATGTGTACGAGACAACACCCTCTACTTTTTCCGCCGTAATTAAATGTTTTGAAAAATTGTAGAAACACTTGAAACGGAAAAGCATTTCCAAAGGCTGATGAATGTTCTTTTCATATGAATTTTGCTCACTTGTTTATTTTATTTTCCAGAAATTAATTAAAACTTTTGCTATTGTCTGTATATACATATGTACTTATGTACATACATATGTGCCTATGAAAACTTATTTCTTAAAAACCTTTTGGAAGCAATGTGATGTGGTCTACCCGTAGAGGTTAATGTTATGTGATTTGCTACATGCATATTTATCTATATTTGTATGTATTATGCAAGTGTTGCAGAAATCTCAAGTGTGCTAATTTATTTAAAAATATTACGGATGTACATTAGACCGTGGCAGAAAAGAGCCTTTTTCAAACAGGTTGAAAACATTTAACTCCAAACATCTTTTAGACACCAGATTAGAAAGGCGATATAACCTGAATGTTGGAAAGCCCTGGCTTCCGAGCTTCTTCCGGGCTTCTCTTGCCACAGAACCCATATGAGTAGCTGGCGAAGTATTCGTGTCTAGTTACTCACAACCTGCCAATGTTGATTTTGGATGGTGTTTCCTGACATCTTTACTTACGACATGAAAATAACTTGATACGCTTTTGATCTACCGTTTGTAACCTCTGGGTCAATAGCCGATGTGCAATGTAATATGTATGGAATAGTAAAGCACATCACGCCATGTATTGTCTCATCCTGATCTAATTTTAGTGTGTATCTTTTTCTTGGCTTGTAAAATGTTACGCCTTAGTTAAAACGAGTAATGGGCTTTTCCATCTCACTGCCGTTTCTTTTACTCTGTATGTAAGTAAGTAATTATTTGTTTCATCCGCTTCAAGTGCTGGGCATTCGTTTGTTTGTTGGTTGGCCCTTTCTCTTGGGCTGTGCATTTACTAATTTGTGATTAAACTTGCGTAATGAGTTGAATGCCAATTTAAATATATATGTACATATACATACATATGTACATACGTATGTATATTAGGGCTCTCTAAATATTATGCCAAAAATATTACAATGATTAGATATATGTTTTTTTTTAACCTAGCATTTAGTTGATTTTGATACCAGTTATTTTATTTTACACTGTAGAAAATTTTGTGTCTTACACGTGATTTTTTTTTACTTAAATTACAACAATAATAAGAAAAAATATTTTTCAATTTTGATTGGCAGGGATTTATGTGTTATATTGTTCCTAAAACTAAAAATTGTGTGTTCAGTTTTTAGTTACTTTTTTGAAAGCGTTAAAAAGGGAATCCAGGTAGACGGCAAACTAGAGGTATCCCTAAAACTGAGATACTAATTTGCTTTCAAACAGACAGCCTTTATCATTTTGGTATACTTATTGGTGGGTCTGTCTCTTCTACTCATACTTACAAACATCGAACCATAGTTATAATACCATTTCACATTCATAAAATGTATAATTAACAACAATAAAAAAAACTGTATCAACAGCTATAAGTTGAATTAAGAAATGTTCACATTTTTGGCAGATTTTCGCCTACTTATTCAGCTGAAAACCACTTTTGTTTTGTGTAATGTTACGAACCAGTGTTTGTTTCTTTATATTTAATGACCACCCTAATGTGAATATTTCGTCAAATTGTATGGCCAGGGCCAGTTGTTCCTTATTAAAATTGCACGCATTTGTCTTTGAATAAAAAATATTATGAAAAATGTCGTAAGCAGAAAATAAAATCACTTGAATTACCATATACATACATATGTATGTACATATACATATGTACATAAAAGAATAAAACATTTTCTTCCCTACATTTGATATCTGATGAAATATATCTGTTTTCATTTCTTTGCAGTGTATTTCTTTTATTATTTTCACAACGAAAGCACAATTTCATTTCGCAGACGACGGCAGTTTATTCACACCGATATACAACCAATTTTCATATACATATGTACATTCATACATTTTTATATCCAAAGCGCATACCAGAGCAGCTGGACTGGACGACGGTGTGTACGCGTTCGAATGCCGAAGATCAAATCACGGCAAAGCAGTGATTTCGAAACAATAACAAAAAACAAAAACAACGACAAAAGTAATTACACTACGAATAACAACAATAAAGTATTAACATATATATATATATATTTATGTATATATATCGCATCTACAACTTGAATGGAAACGCAGACCGACGCACATTGCTTGCACAGAAACCCATACAAATGTATATTCAAAGAAGCAGACAGTATTGCAAAAAGGTAAAATGTAATAATATAGACCGAGTAAAAAGCGCAAAACCAAATTGGTTAAAAAAAACCATATAAGAGAATAACTATACAACGAAAAAGAAAAAAGAAATTACATATATCTATTATAATATATTTAGTATGTATAAAGTAAAATGAAGTTGCATGGCATAAAGAAAAAAAAATACACCAAAAGCAACGCCACGGTGAATGTTAGCTTGAGTGATGATGTACTTGTTGTATAATGGGACCACATCGAAAAAAGCGGTCATAACTCACAAATATTTATGGGCAGTATTTATAGTCGTTGTCTGAAAAATTATTTCTAATTTTCCAATAGAACTGGATCTAAACCTTAATACTTAATCAGGTTAATTGAAAACTGAAAAAATGTCACTCTCTCTTCCTTTATTTATGTTTTTATTGTTTTTAATGACTAAAATTACTAAGATTACATAGGAGATCTCATCTGTCTAGTTCCTTCAAGTTAGTGCAGACTTGTTAAAATTGATTAGTAATTAATAATCAATTGATAAGACGGATTGTTAAATTTGTAATGATTACTTTTATCGTTTCCAGAAAAGGCAATTCTAAATTGATTATGACTTAAAAAATCATGACTCTTTACAATTATTAGAAATAATCAAAAATAATTTAAAAAAAAAAACTATTTTTTTTAATTACTTTTGATTTTTTTTTTACTAATTTTAATAATCGTGAAAAATCATGATTTTTTTATATTTTTTAATTATATGGAAAATAATCATTCAAAATTTTAAGTAATGTTAATCAATCATTAGTGGATTCTCAAGAAAATAATCAATCAAACTGGTAATCATTACCATTAGTAATCATTAATTAACAGGTCTGAGCTAGTGATAATAGAGATACATAATATGTAGGGAAATTTTTTAGTCAAATGTGACTTTTACCAAAGGATATATCTTTAACACTGTTAAAAACAACAACAACCACAATTCCTTCAATACTGCACATATTGGTTTTCGGACAAGCCCTTACATGTCACCCTATTTGAGGCTCCTCATGTCTCGCTTCCCAATGCTCTACCCACACCGCTCTGCTGGCAAAAATAGGTTCAACAAAAATGGGCACAAAAACTGCGAATAAGGTCTTGTCTGGGACCATCCTAAATGTCGAACTACGTTTTCAGTAAAATCGGGGCTGCTCGTTTTCGCGAAATATCCCACTTTAACCCTTTAGGAGCTTCAAAAATATACATTTGACCAAAAAATCTTTTCAAAAATAGCTTCTGTATGTTTGTTCGTGTAGGTGGTTTCTATTACTCACATAAATTGATAAATGAAGATATTAGTTTTATGGTACGTGTTAATAAAAAGATTTTCTTACCATTGACAGACTAGAAACCATGCAATATTTTCTGGTATGTAAAAAGTTTGTTTCAGATCGGGATAAATTTATATCATTTTTCAAAAATGTGCCAAAAACATGATTTTGTGATTTCGGCCAACTTTGAAAATCTGTATAAAATAATTGCGACATATTAAAATTTTTTCTTATCTTAGATAATGTTTCCTAAACCTTGGTTTATATATGTATGAGCTGATATTCAAATCTTATAAGGGCACCCAGAGCACAGGGGGCTTGTTCAAATTATAGTAATTTTGGGGTCTGAAAACATTTTTTCTCAGAAACGGGACATGATGGAAATTTTTGGACCACGGATTCGTGTTCCGCTTAAAAAAATCATAAGGAGTAGCTTTTTTTTTGCATTACAAAAACAGGGTGCTGTAACTAGTGCCCTAAAAACGAATAATTAATTTTATTTAATAGTAGTTTTGCAATTTTTTTTAAAAAGTGTGACTTTTGTCAATTTATGTCAGTAATAGAAACCACCTACACGATCAAACATACAGAAGCTATTTTTGAAAAGATTTTTTGGTCAAATGTATATTTTTGAAGCTCCTAAAGGTTTAAAGTGGGATATTTCGCGAAAACGAG
Organism: Sphenella marginata; assembly: GCA_951509765.1. Lineage (NCBI taxonomy): Eukaryota > Metazoa > Arthropoda > Insecta > Diptera > Tephritidae > Sphenella > Sphenella marginata. The sequence continues at coordinate 69,072,959 of OX608081.1, read as the reverse complement.
CAGCCCCGATTTTACTGAAAACGTAGTTCGACATTTAGGATGGTCCCAGACAAGACCTCATTCACAGTTTTTGTGCCCATTTTTGTTGAACCTATTCTTGCCAGCAGAGCGGTGTGTACCGGCTATATTTTTCTTCATGTCCTACCTTTATTTCGTCTGCAAACTAGTAACTCCATCATTTACCGGAACCAAATGATCGAGGCAGGTGCGGATCAGGTTGTTCAACTACCCCCCCCCCCATATTTTTCAGGAACTGCCCCGCTTTTCCAATCGCTGCAAATAATCTGTTGAACTACAAAATGAAGAAGTTCTGTTACGGCCACACTTGTTTTACATAAAGTGATTCATACGAAATTCTGTTTTCAACAGACCATGTACATATCGCACCCTAAATCAAAAACAGTCACAACTCCAAATTTTTTTTGGTCGCTTTCTTGGCATAGATTGCCTAATAAAAAGTGGTGCAGCCAATACATACAATATTATTCTTTTTGACTATTATCGTTACTCTCTAAAGAGCACAGTGATGTCAAGTTTTTAAAAATCAAATCACTTTTGTGCGATCCAGAAGCAATTAACTGAAAGTTACTCGGAGTTTGAGTTGTGACTCTTTTTGATTTAGTGTGCGATATGTACATGGTTTAACGTAACAAAAACCAATTTTTTTTTGCCGTGTTTAGCTCGGGCTAATACGAATCGCCGAAACAAGAGTGAAAATACTGTTGTACCCATACATAAAAATATCTACATGCTTTTAGTAAGTAATAGGTATTTATAAATAAAAAAGCATGTTTATTTAAGCCGTGCATTAACTCAACGCCTTAAAAAATTTACGTACGTACTTACAGCGGTGCTCAATATAATAGTAGTGGAAATATAGTTCAACGGAATAAGAAGAAGCTGTGTTTTTAATCATTTTCATTTAAAATGTGTATAGCGAATTCTGTAACAGAAATCACATGAAAAGAAATCTCAAAGTTTAGGAAAGCTAATTAACTTTAAAAAATGCCTGAGTATGCTGTTTTGTAACCTAATCAATTTAAATATAATAATGTACATACAAATTAGAAATTGTTCAAACATGTCTCTTCTCACATTGTCGAACAATATCCAATTAAATTGCACTACTATTATATTGAACACAGCTGTACATTAGCGTGTAGCACGAAAGATGTTGTGGTTTTCCATCTGACTAACGTGTTCTACACCCAAAACAAAAAGTGTATAAAACTGAGGAAAATAGGCATTCATATTAGTAAAAGAAAGTAATGAAATTGGTCAGAAGATGTTGCTACTAGTTCAAAATTTTAAGAAAATCAGGGGCACGTGTGGGGCTACATGTATTGTAGGTTACTAAAATTCAGACTTGGCTGTGTACCGGCAGCTTCTTTTCGCTCTACCAAAAGCTGCGCTACAAACAGAAATACGGGAGATGTTTCTATTATTTTTATGATATGTATCTGTATGTGTATGTTTACGAGTATGTATATGGTTTATTTCAATTATTCAGTTCATCACTGTACACTTGCGTTAAATCGAAGATCCAAACATACATACATATGTACATACATTGTAAACATTTAACCCTCATGCCTTGTATATTGTGTAAACAAACGGTTTAAAAAAAGGAATTTCACATCAAATACCTGATTTTTATAAAGAAGGTGCCTTGGACAGACGCCTGATTGTCTTCACCGTGCCCTTCCAAGAGACATTTGTAAATCAGTTTGTTGTTTTTTTGTTTTAGATATTTTTTTTTGTTTCTTGTACTTGAAAAGATTAAAGAACTGTACAGTCAAAAAAACATTAATTATAATGTGATTACAATAGATGTTTACGAAACTGCGAAATATGGCTTCCTTTTATTCTCCAAAGCATCATATACATACATATATAAATAGCCGTGATCCCGTACAAATGAGAAACATGTAGCTAAAAGCTGTAAGAAGTTGTAGGAAATCATTCCCGTACTAGGTTCACTGACCAGTGAGAAGTGCCAAGTTTTAGTCAAAAGAATTTTGGCTGACTACTTCTAAGCCTTGTAGGAAACTTATGATTAACTATATTCCTGTTGTATATCTCGCCTTAATTTTTTTTATTTTTATCTATCGCCCTTTTCACTACATCTCTCTTTTAATTTTCTATTAATCTAAAATTTGCAATAAGAGCCCAAGTTATTTGAATAAAGTTGTATTGGGAACAGCTCAACCTTGGAGCTTAATGCAGCCGAGTTCTACAAAAAATGTATCATAGAAAACGTACACGCAGTCACGTATGCAATTTTTCTTTATGCTTTAGCTTCTGCAAATACATACATACATGTACATATTTAATACATACTAAGTTTTAAAAATTGTTTATTTAAATAAAACTTTTTACTCTATTTTAATATTATTGAACATCTAAATATATAGTATATACAAAAGAAGCTTACATATACAAGTATATATGCATGTATAATTTTAATGAGTCGTCTTATAGTAAACTGCTTAGTTGCATAATGTAGCTATTAAGTATTTTATGTGGTATATTTCAAATAGAGCAAGGGGGTCTGTTTAGTAGTGCAAATTTCACAATTCATGCTGCTGACATTTTGCAAAGGACTCTGTTTGCATTTTTGAACGTGTTCATTAATAAGACTGTGTGACTGTCGAAAACAATTTACTCAGCCGAAAAATTTGGTGACAAAATTGTCTATTAAAAATGTTGATGATTTATGTGTTTGACGTTTTAGTCCTTTTCCGCCATTATATTACATGTTTTTCATAATTTTTTATAATCTCTTAGCGTTAATAATGCGTTGACATACAAATTCAATTGAAATATTAGCTGTGTTCGGTGGCAAAACTTGCAAAAAGTGTAAGTAAAGAGAGAATGGCGTAAAACTTCCTCGAAACGCAAAAAGTAAAAGTTTGCAGCAAAAACAGCTGTTGCCATTTTGATTGGTTGAAAATTCAAATTTTTGTTGTTGCTTTCCCTTGTCACTATCAGCTGTTTTCACTTGCAACTTTTACGGAGCCAAAAATATTTCAGTAATAGTATAATCAGTAAACACTTGCAGATCTCTCTGTCAATGAAATGTCAAAATGCGCTCTCTCGCTGCAAGTGTTTTGCGCCACCGAACACTTTCACAATAAAAATTTTATAAAATTTTTTGCCACCGAACACAGCTATTATAATAGCCATTATCACATGTAGTTGTCAAAACTGTCCGTAGCAACTTTTGTGAGTTTTTTCCCAAAAAGGTTGAGAATGACCAATTTTATCATAACAACATAATCAGACTTTTGTCTAAACGAATTGTCTTTCTGAGCCAACCCATGATTAATTTATCGTAGGATAGTTTTTCATAACCAGACATTGAGAAAACGGTTCTGAGGCTACTTAATAACTTTTATTAGAAGATAAGCGATAGAAGATTTTTGGTCCAACCTCTGATAAGATCGTGATTAAGCATTTAATCAAACATTGGGACGAATTTCATAAAAGCCGGTTAAGCCTAATTGGCGATTAATTTAACAGCTAACCGTATACTCCAAATAAAGTCCGGTTAGCGGTTAACGGCTTTTATAAAAGCGGCCATTAATCAGCGACAGTATGATAACTGAATCCTGATCATTGCAGTGCTACCATTTGTATTGCTGATCGTTTTGCTTTGACAGTCATGATGCATAACTGAACAGACTCCTTTATCAAGAAAAGAAAAATGATATTCACGGTAGTGAATTAATATGTGTTAATATTTTAGAATTTATTAGTTCTGAAGAATAATACGTACTAATGATGCTGATGATAAATATAATAAATAAATACTTAATATTAATAAAAAATTACAATACTAAATAATGGAATAATGTATTATCTGTAAAAAAAAAAAAATCAGCGCCAAATTGTAAATGAAAAGTGAAACTTTGACTGAATGCGCGCAGCTACTCTAACAAGTTTTAATCTCCATTTTTTAATTGAAAAACAAAAACAATCAAAATTTTTAATTAAGTTTTTATTTTTGGTTTTTATATTTTAAAAGTAGTTGTACTACATTTATAGGTTTAGTCATTTTATTTAATTAAATTATGCTCGAATAAATGAGAACGAATATTGCTGCTATTAATTTTATATTTTACATATACATACATACATATATCTACTCATACATCCATACATATATAATCATATTAATATAAGTTTGAAACTAGTTTACAAGTGAAAGCAACGTCATATATGTATTTTGGCAACTAATTTCGCGTCTTAATTATCAACTTAGGTTGTTAAAATTTGCACAATAGAAAACTCTAAAGCCATTCACCAACTTTTAACACATGACAATAATTTGCAAAAAATGTACTTTCATTCTGTTTTGAATACGAATATTTGTAAGAAAAACGGGGCCGTATATAATTTAAGGTACAGCAAAATAAACCTATATATGTACTTCGTGAACAATATTTAAATATTTTTGAACATATACATACATACAGCTAGGTTCAATATAAGAGTAGCGAAAACAAATTGAATATCGTTCGACGATAATTTTCATTTAAAACATAGCAAATTCCATAACAAAAACCGCATAAAAAAATTTCAAAGTTTATACATAGTTCACGAAAGTTAATAAAACTTTAAAAAAGGCCATCAAAATCATCAAATTTTTTGCTGGAATTTCTAGAAAATTTTTGAGTACGCAGTTTTTTAGACTAATCAATTTTAGTATCACATTGTGCAAGTTACAACTGCACATGGTATTAATTTTGTATTGGATGAAATACCCAACATCCTTGATATACTCAAATTGAACGAGCGATACAACTGCGTACTAAAAACTTTTCTAAAAAATATTGAAATTTTGGTGTAAATTTTTAACAGTTGGACTTTGTGTAAGCTTTGAAATTAATTAGCATGTGGTTTCTGTTATGGAATTTCTTATATTTCAAATGAAAATTATTTATAACAGAGCTTCTCCTTTTTTCATCGAACGATATCAAATTTAATTTTACTACTATTATATTGAACAGAACTGTATGTACATACAATAGTGCACTAGTTACGTAGTGTTTACGGATAACACTTTTTTTACAATCCCGGAATTTGCTATTCTTCAACAGTTAAGGTTGAAAAAAGTGGAAAAATTGTTTGGGAAACTATCTGAAATAACAAATATTTGAATTTTTCAAATAAAAATTTTAAATCAAATCACGAAATTGCTTTTCCATATGTTATCATCTGTTTGTGTTTTTGCTTTTGGGAAAAGAATTTTCTTTTTCTAACGCCCAAAGCGAATTAACTCTCAGACCATATCGCTCGTTCCATTGTAAACAGGGTTAACTCAAACACTCGAAATTGCTCGATGATCGCTAACCGCTTAATAGTCAATTATCTATTCGTGTTCGACACTCGCAATAGGGGTGAATTTGTTGTTAAAATACTAAGATAATTTTCATAAATAAAGCCCAGAGATTAAGAATTTAGCAAAACATTTTCCCAACCTGAAAATTCCGGGATTTCAAGAAATAACAGTGCTTTCGGCATCCAAAAAAACACTGGTTCCCAAGATGGGCATCCCTAATAATGATGCGCACCGTTGTATTGTTCCACGATGTATGTTGAAAAATGGACAACCCTGAACAGCTAGTTTATAGAATAAAAGCCTGTACCAAGAAATATATACATAAATACAACTCTAAAGCCTATTGAAACAAAAGTTAACAAGGAAATAAACGTATACAAATGGATATTGTATGTATATTAAAAGAGAAAAAGTCCTTAACAAAATTTGTATATAAAAAGTAGTATGTAATTAAATTAAACATGTATAAAAAATATTTGAATACATTTTGTGAGTATTTACAAGGACTGAATGCACTATTTATATCTGCCAAAAGAGAAAAAATTTATTGTTTTATATTGTAATAACAATATTGTTGTTAAAATTATATGGTTAGCCTAAGGTTTGAAAATAATTTACATGCATACATACATACATATGTTTGTACATTTACAAATATAAAAATAAACAAATGTGAAGAAAAGAAAAGAATGCAAATACGATAATAAAACTTGATTAGTAAACTAAGCAATAAAAAAAGTTATGAATTTATTAAAAAATAAAAAAATAAAAATATTTTATTATTTAAACACAAAATACCATCGTGGTAATATAGTAAGCACACTTTTCATTTATTACGATATTCACAATTGCTCTTGGGCCGTGCAATTGCGATGGATGTGTCCATGATACTTAAATTTTTTGTTAATAGATTTTAATTCAACAACAAAATTTTTTTTTATTTTAATTATTTGCTGTTCCTTTCATTAGAACTCTTTCCGTTTCTTTCACCGGTCAATGGACCCAGCGGGTCCAACGGGCTTACCTGTTGTAAAGCCTTTTTCCCAGTTACCCCGTCCTTAGGTTCAACTCCAAGTTTCATAGGATTTAAATATTTGATGAGATCCTCAAACTTTTCATTCTCCATTATAAACAATCAGATGGTTGCAGTTTCCGAGTATAGTTTTTCTGATGCTGGTAAGTTTTTGGGATTCGTCGAGGAGGTGGATTACGGAAAGTTGACTTGAGTTGCAGTTAGGACACGATCGTCGCCTTTCTCCCTTGAGGATGTGCCTATATGTTTTGCCATTGTGTGCCCGATTCGTAGGCGGATTAACGCGTTTAGATTGTTGCAGTGAATGCCCGGTGTATGGATAGGTTTGCTTTCGGTTGTGCAAAACCTGACGAATTGGTGTTGCTGATTAACCGATAGTTGAGGCCTAAGTGTTTTTGAGTGTGCGTAGGCCAGACGGACAATGTCGTCTTTGAGTATCCATTCGGTGGTGCAAAGTGGTTAAATTTTTGCGAGTTTGGCCGCTTCGTTGCTTTGGATGTTTGCATTTCCGGGGATCCACATAATCCTTGTTGATCCTAGTGTACGAGGTATTTGGTTAAGCAGGCGATTTTTTTCTTCCGTATTTGCGAGTGAGTTGACTGCGGGAAGGCTAAAAAATATGCCGCTGGTTTTGATTGTATACTCTACTGCCTTTGGGATTACTATTGCTTTGGCTGTGTATGTCGAGCAGATGATTTCAAAGTTTGAGATGTAGTTTTAGACGCATCGGTGTACTGGAGTTTTCAGTCATACTGCAGGTCAGTTGCGATCTCCTTGAAAAGTTGCTGGTACATCACTGGATTTGTTACGCTTTTGCGATGGTTTGCTAAGTATGATTTTACACAAATCCAGAGCGAATAACTGCATTCTGTAAGTCTGCCTCATTCCAAGTCAACAAATTTGAGATTTGTCATCAGTAGTGGAATTCACTAACTTATAGCGATTCGATTCGGTTCGATTTTTCGAGATTTTCAATAGCGATTCGGTCGCTCGCACTATCGAATATGCGATTCACTAACTTATCTATAACGATGCAAGCAAAGGATTTCTCATCTAGCTATAAAACATAATCTATGTTCTCAAATGCTATTTTTTAATAATAATAATATGGATATAGTATTATTATTTCAATTTTTAATAAAAATTCAAACTATGTGCATTTTATTTAACGATATAGAAAACAACTGCAAATTGTGTGTCGTTTACTTTGCGAAACAGCTGATTGCGAATAAGCGAAAATCGAGAAAAAATAGTTAGTGAATACCAAATATCGTGATAAATATCGGTATGACAAAATGTCGATTGCGAATGTCGTAGTGTCGTAGTCGAAGTTAGTGAATTCCACACTGCCAAATATGTAATCATGTACCATCCCTAACTCAATAATACTCCCATTCCTATTTTAAGACAACAGAGATAGCGAATACCATTTATTGCTAACCATGGAAAATTTGGCTTGACACAATTTTAAAATGTCTTTGCAATTAAGTCGAGCCGATACCATTAATTTAATACGCATCTACGGAGAGTACCAATGTCTATGGAATTGTCAGAAGAAAAGCTACAAAAGGCATGATTTGAGAAAGGAAGCATGGGATGCTATTGCTAATTACTTTGGAACTAGTGTGACAGAGATTAAAAAGAAGTTAAAGTATTTACGTACGGCTTATGTTGCTGAACGACGGAAGCTGGAAGAATTGCCAAAAAAATCCGTTAATTCAACAAAACCTTATCTGCCAAAACTGTTTTACTTTAACGATTTTAGCTATTTAGATAGCACAATTGTGCTAAGGAAAAGACGATTCTCAGATGATGATGATGAGCAAGACGGTGAGGTCTTTCATAGAAAAAAAGGAACGCCTTGTGATGAGGTAAATTTTGAGCTCGTCGTTTTTAACAAAAATACTTTTTTATACATGTGTATATATGTATTTCAGGAAAGCAATGGCATAAGCGAACAATTACAAGAACACGATTCTGTCATTTGGGAAAAGTGCACAGCAGAAGATTATCTGGAGGAAGATTTACCACAGGAAGAATTAAAAAGTGTCTCTATACAAAGGACTAACGATAATGAATGTAATAGTAGCTCTAAGGTTTGTTTAGTATCTGATGATATGTACTTAGCTTTTGGTAAAAGTGTTGGCTTACAATTAAGGAATCTAAAGCCTTTAAATGCAGCTAAAGCGATGGCTAGAATACAAGAAACACTTACCGAATATACTATTTCGGAGGTCTGAAGATTGAATATGTGCATTATTCCATGACTTATTCCGTAGTCAATTGATCACCTGTTGTTGTTGTTGTTGTTGTTTTAACAACAAAATCACTCCCCGAAGGTTTTGGGGAGTGTTGTCGAAATAACAGTCCTTGGCCGGATATGAATCCGGTACGCTCCGGTACTCCCTTGCGGTACTGCCCGACTGTCGTGGGAGCGATTTGGTATGACCAGTGCAACCTTCTAGGTCATGCCATCCCTCCTTCCGAAAGGAAAGAGAAGATGGGTAGTGAGAGGTGGGAGGCATCATATCCGTAGATCAACCATCGAGTTGCACATCATTACCTTTGTGCATATTGGTCGCCTCTTACGACCGGTATGCCTACCGCGGGCATATTCTAAGCCCCAACCTATATGGTTTTGTTCATTAATCTCCAATAGAGAGTGTCAATCGGGTTGACTGTTTAATCTACTTACATCACAATATCTCACACTTCCAATAAATACACCACGGTTAGAGTTGGGAAAAATGGTTAAAAAACCCAACTATTTATTGACTAACTCGCTGATCACTCTCTTGTCGTACATTTATTTATTCTATCAAAATTACATGTCATTTCTGCTGGCAAGCGCAGAATTGCCAGACTTACGGAATAAAGATTGTGCCACCGAGGATTGCCATCTGAGATGACTCGTATCCCGATACGATACAGTGCCGACGAAAACCGAATGTTTTCCTTCTAAGTAATGTTTTCCGTATCTTTCTTTAGGCGTCCTCATCTCAGTTGGCAGTCTCGTGGTCAATTTCAATTTTGTTCGCTTGTCGCGTCTACCGGTAAGATGCAGATCTTCTGAACCGGCCTGGTGAATTGCCCTGTTGCGGTCTTTACCACTACTGACCTGATCCGCCTATCTCTACTTTCTATGACTTCTATCACTCTAGCTATCGCCCATTGTGCTGGTGGGAAGTTCTCGCTTTTCAGCAGCACCAGCTGCCCAATCTTGATTGGCTCTTTCTCTCTTCTCCATTTCTTTCTCTCTTGTAGTGTCACTAAATACTCTTCGCTCCATCTTCTCCAGAAGTGATCCAGCATTTTCTTTCTATCTCTCCACAACCTAACACCATATGTGCTGGGCGGTTGCTCTATTGCATAAGGAGGTGGCAAAATAATTGGCTCTCCAACCAGGAAATGTCCTGGGGTTAATGCTTGTACATCAGTTGGATCATCACTGAGTGGATGGAGCGGGCGCGAATTCAGTATTCCCTCTATCTCTGCTAACAGTGTTATGAATTGCTCATATACCATCACTTTCATACCCATCACCCTTTTCAGATGGTGCTTCATGGACTTAACTGCAGCTTCATAGATACCTCCTTGATGGGGAGCTGCGGGAACCATGAAGCGCCATTCAGTGCCTCCTAGATTTAAATGGTCGAAAACTTCTTTTGTTCGCCATGACTCTATCGCTTTCCTCAATTCCTTTGAAGCTCCAACGAACGTTGTTCCATTGTCGCTATACATTCTCTCACATCTACCTCTCCTGCTAACGAAACGATCATAGCAGGCTAAGAATGCCAGGGAAGTCAGTCCACCGACGGCATCTATGTGAACTGCTCTCGTCTTAAGGCAGACAAAGACTGCTACCCAATGCTTCCTTCGCTCAACCATACCTTCCCTATCTATCACCCTTATCTCGAATGGACCCGCATAATCTACTCCTGTATGTAGAAATGGTTTCCCTACTTGCACTCTATCTCCTGGTAAGTCAGCCATCAGCTGCTGCTCATACCTATGGTTATATCTAACGCAAACTACACATTTGTGCAAGTAGCTTCGAATCTCACTCCGTAACTTCGGAATCCAGTATCTCTGCCTAATGTACTGCATCATCACCTGCGCAGCACCATGCCTTGTCTTCCTATGCGCGTAGTCTATCATCAGCCACGCTAGCCTAGAACCATTCGGAATGATTACAGGATGCCTCATCTCATAATCTATCTCGGCTGCCTCAATTCGACCACCAACCCGAATCAACCCGTTTCTATCCATGATTGGCTTTAGCGCTTCCAATTTACTCTTTTCAGGTAAGTCTTTCCCGTTCTGCAATGCAGCATAATCTTTCCCATAAAATGTCTGCTGAGCCTTTCTCAGCATATATTCTAATGCCGAAGCCTTCTCTTCAGCCATAGGCGTATAGGTATCTATCTTCCTTCTTTTCGATTTCCTCACCTTTACCCTATCTTTCACCTTTCTGAGAAATCTCATCACATAGCTAAGGATGTTTACTGCTCTCTCTAGCTTACTAACATAAGTGAGTAATGGAATATCTTTCCCGGCTTTATTGTCCTTTATTGACAATTCTGGTTTGAAAGTCATCACCGTGAGTACCTTCATTTCTACTTCTATCTCTTTTGGTGCATCTTTCGCCATTTCTCTCATTGGCCATTGATCGACTGGTAAACACAACCATCTGGGGCCCTGCAGCCACAAGGTATTGTCTACCAACTCGCTCGGCTTCAATCCACGACTCAATAAGTCTGCAGGATTGTCCTTTGTATTTACATATTCCCAGCGATTAATCTCAGTGTTATCTTGTATGGAAGCAACCCGATTACCCACAAACGGCTTTAGATCACACGGAAGCTTTCGGATCCAGTGTAATACCACCAAAGAATCTGTCCATAAAGTGTACTTTACCGTGTTCCACTCCATTGAACCCTTCACGTCGGTCCAGAGTCTACCTAGTAGCTCTGCCGCTGCTAATTCTAATCTCGGAATAGTGACTGTTTTCAATGGAGCAACCCGCGTTTTAGAAACCACCAGTTTGCTGGTTATCTTTCCCTCAGGGCTTTCTGAACGTATATAAATCACAGCCCCATACGCTGTCGAAGATGCATCGGAAAAACCATGGACTTCTATCCTACTTTCTCTGGTTGTACCTAACCACCTATCTATTTGAAATCTCTCCAGTAAAACTATTTGCTGCCAATATTCTCGGAATTTGGTCTCCAGCTCATCGGTGACCTTCTCATCCCAACCGAGGCCTAGCCTCCACAGGTTTTGTATGATTATCTTTCCCAAAATAGTCACTGGCGAGATGTATCCGTTTGGGTCATACAGTTGCGCAACCCGGCTCAATATGACTCTCTTGGTCACTCTCTCTTCTAATTCGGGTGTCTTCACTACAAATGTAAAGGTATCTTTCTCTACTAACCACTTGAGCCCGAGAACTGTCTCCCTCTCATTCTCCATCAGCATCATTGAGTCATCCGAATCGGAGCTCATGATCCCTCTCAGCTGCATGGAATTCGATTTCCACTTTCGTAATTCAAACCCGCCACCTTTCAAGACAGTATCGATTTCTTTTGCTAGTTTGATAGCCTCTAACTCATCTTCTTCTCCCGTTACTAAATCATCCATGTAAAAATCATTCTCTATCACTCTCACTGCCCTAGGGAATGACTCTTGAGCCTCTCTTGCACACTGGATTACTGACCTCACCGCGTTATGTGCCGACGATGTCATACCGTAAGTAACGACGGTTAGCCAGTATTCCTCTAATCTGTCTCTTGGACTTTCTCTCCAAAATATCCTTTGCAAATTCCATTGCTTTTTCGCTACCTTCACCTGCCGGAACATCATTTTGATGTCAGCACTAACCGCTATCCTGTGTCTTCGGAACCTCATCACTATCTCTGTTAGGTCTCTCTGTAACTTTTCCCCGAGCATTTGGATATCATTTAGTGATATCCCTCTCTCTGTTTTACAACTCGCGTCGAATACAACCCGAAATTTCTTAGTCACGCAGTGATGAGGTATATAGTATACCATCTCGCCTGGCTTGGGTGCCTCTGTAACCCTTCGCATGTGCCCAAGGGTTTTGTACTCCCTCATAAACTCTATGTATTTCTCTCTCAACTCGCCTTCCCTTTCCAATCTTCTTTCTAAATACATAAATCGCCGTAGCGCTATCTCTCTGGAACTACCTAAAACTTTCTCTTTGATTGGGATAGTGACCACAAAACGGCCCTTCAAGTCTCTCTCATAAGTCTTCAGATAATTCTGTTCTACTGCCTCTTCTTCTTCTGTGCGCTTATGATAGTTCCCTATCTCATCCAGCTTCCAAAATCTCTTGACAAGCTGGTTCAACTCCTCACAGTTCTGGCACTCAATCACCCCCATCACTGCACCTGTCTCATGACTATATCGTTGTGAATGGGGCCCAAAGACAACAATTCCCAACATTGTTTCCAGTAGAATTGTTGAGTCAAGGTCCCTAGACACTACTCTCACTATAACTTTCGCAAAAAAATTCACACCCAACAACATGCTCACGGAGCTATTTACCCAATATTCCGGGTCCGCCAGTGGCATGTTTGTTGGGTTCACCTTTTCTAAAAGATTCGACCCATCACCTGGCAGTTTCAACTGCCAGTTACTATCCCTTGGCAAAACCCAAAACTCCTCCTCAATGCCGTAATCTGAATCAAACCACGGTATAATCTTTGCCTGGGTTTTCTTTCTCACCTCGACTGGATTGCCATTTATGCCGACCATTTTACCTGACGTTGACCCAATTTGTAACTGGCATATGCGGACCAACGCATGCTGAAGGAGGTTGGGCTGTGCCCCTGTATCCAGCAGCGCTCGAAATGGACCATACCTAACACCTTTCACCTCTAATCTCACCTTTGCTGTAGGCAAAAGAGCCATACTAGAACCTGTTTCTAAATCAGACTCCTTTGAATAAGATACAGTCTCTTTATTTTCATCCGCCTCTACTGACACTGTATTAACATTTTGGTTTACAAATTTATTTTGTGGTTTTGGCGGCCCTTTCTCCTCTATCTCATCTTTCGCTTTCTTTCGCTTGATTGGTAGTCAGGATTGATCTGACCCCTCATCATCGCCATCTTTCTCAGCTCTATCCCCACGTTTCTTTCCCTTACCAGCGTTCTTCTTCTTCTCAGTAACAGGTAGGACCGGCTTCGCTGTTTCACCTGCTGGGCACAATGTACTGTTGTGCATCGGCTTGCCAGGGCACCGCATACACCCACCTTGATAGCACTTGTCCACCCTGTGCCCTTTCTTCAAACAGTTCTCGCATAAATTCCGCCGCTGTACGAGGTCCTTTCTTGCGCGTAAGGTTAAGAACCTGTACTCCGAACATTCGAACAGTTGGTGTCTTTCGCTTCCGCATGCTTGGCATGGGAACTTCTTTTTCGGATTAGCACCTCTATCGCGTGCTGCCGTGGCATTGGCTGGTCTGTCGCGTTGACTGCCTGATGGTCTATCTCGTTGACTGACCGATGGTCTATCCCCGCGGCTTGTCTCTATGGCACGAGTTCTACGATCGCTAGGCATGGCAGAGGCTGCTGCCTGCCGATCTAAAAATTCAAGCATCTCCTGAGTTGTCGGTGTCTCGGACTTTCGCTGCAGCTCCCACTGCTTACCAGTCTCAGCATCCAAACGTTCGTGCAGCATGTGGACAACGAACATGTCCCAATATTCGACAGGTAAGCCTTGCGCGCGTAGTTGGCGCAAGGTCTCATGGGTCACGTTCGCCATTCGTTGCAGCTCATCAGCACTGGGACTGCCCTGCAACATGGGTAGGCGACCAAACTGCCTGAGGTGCTCGCGGCAGATCAAATATTTTCGATTATATAGCTGGTTTAGCCTGTCCCATGCCTCTTGGTAATTGCCATCAGTCAGCTGCCACTCACCTAGCGTCTTAGCAGCCTTTCCCGTCATAGACTTCTTGAGGTATGAGAATTTGTATGCCGGAGCAATTTGTGGATTGTTGTGGATCGCAGCCACAAATCTGTCGCAAAAGCCCTGCCACTTCAAGATGTTACCATCGAATTCCCCCCAGGTATTTTTTAAATCATGCTGGTGGTATGGCACATTCACCTGCAAATTGATTGGTTGTTGCTCAACCGAACCTATCACCGAAGCTATCTCTGGAGGTTGGAGGTCCTCAATCTTTCGCTTCAAGGTCGTACGAGTTTGGAAATAAACCTCTTCGGCGAGCTGCATGCCTCGCTCTACCTCTACTAATTCGCTGGGCTCAATGCTGCCAACAACATCGCTATGGATAGCATTGAAGCGCACCCATTGCTCCTCCAATCTCTCTAATCTCGCTCTCACCATCTCAATATCCGCCGTCGCTAAGGACGGCCCTTGTGCAAACTCGCCTACACGCTTGATTGCATGCAAAGCAGCGGTATGCCTATTTGAATCAGCCATTTGAAATCTATCGCAAAAGAAAAGGAAACAAAAAAACGAAACAAATCATAAATTTACTTGCCTCGTTGCGGTTACGCCATTCACCCTATATTCTTTGTTCTGCTGTGTACTTACTATCTCTACATCTAATTATAAACAGAACATAAATTGCTCTTTGTTATGCTTTCAATTGTCTTTCACACAATCTCTCGCTTGCAAGCTCTCAAAAGGTCTCGAAACTATATTTAAATAGTTCGATCTATCGCCACTATCGCCTCTCACAACATGCATGTTATCGAATCGCACATCGATAATATCGCTAAGCGAATACCGTCGATAGAATTCGGAGAATTTCTTTCACTCTGCACTTTTACAGGTCACTTTCTGCTAACGACCATATTCACCAACGCCATTTTACCTCTATCATCAAATGGCTGCACAGCTCACTTTTCGGTAACGCCCGCATTCACGAACGCTATTTTACCTCTTTGGCCCAATAGCTGCACAGCTCACTTCTAGGTAACGACCGTATTCACAAACGCTATTTTACTCAAATTGTTGCTTCTAACAGCAGCCAAACATCTATCACACTGTAAATATATTTCTGCAATCTAGCATCTCTATCGCCACAGAACAAATTCTATCACCGTGTGTAAATTTCGTTTTACATTCGCGCCACCAAAGGCCACGAATTACGTCTCTCCAACTATCACCATATCACAAGCAGAACAAAGAACTTTCACACATTTTATTTACTTTCTCCCCTAGCGGACTGTAATCAACCTTTCTTTTTCCAAAAAATACTCACAGTTATCAAACCTCGAAGTTAAATCGCTTAAAAATCTTCTATGAACTTTATCAGCAAATCCTGGTAAAAACACGTCTTAACTCTTTAACGATTATTACGAAGTGAAGTTCGGTTTTTTTTTCAACCCCCATTAGGCGCGAAACCGAACAACACTGTTTATCTCGCACTCAACCAGCTTACGTTCCTTTCACTCAGCATGCGCAAGGGCTCTATCTCATTCATAATGTTGCGCTAAGCGCTCTGTCGCACCCTTGTATACATGCATTTGCAAGACGAACGCTATTAGTACGTGCTCTATCACTAGGACCTGCACAAATGCAGAGGACATCTCTTTCTCCTATTTCTATAAGACAAGTGATTCCTAAAACTTCTAATCATGTATGTATACATGTTTACATACGTACAGCCACACTGCAACCAGGCGGCTTCTATCACATATACGTATGTATATGTGTACATACATTTCTTCATATTCTTTCACATTTCACAAATATCCAATTTCACCGTTCTATCCGGCTCTACACGGACCAAATGTTTAATCTACTTACATCACAATATCTCACACTTCCAATAAATACACCACGGTTAGAGTTGGGAAAAATGGTTAAAAAACCCAACTATTTATTGACTAACTCGCTGATCACTCTCTTGTCGTACATTTATTTATTCTATCAAAATTACATGTCATTTCTGCTGGCAAGCGCAGAATTGCCAGACTTACGGAATAAAGATTGTGCCACCGAGGATTGCCATCTGAGATGACTCGTATCCCGATACGATACATTGACATAGAGCCAAGGTCAATTTAATTAATTACAACTTTATTCCACAACTAGGACTGCCTTAAAATATATACATTTTTTTTTAAACATTAACCTAATTAGAAATTGCACTTCTTTAAATTAAAGAGGAAAGATACATATGTACACACATTTGTAGATTACATCTAATATGTATACTACGTTCAGCTAAGATTTGAGAAACCCACTTTTAAATTCGGATCATTTGAACGCGCCACTTTTGATTGAATCCATTCGTTTACATGCATACGTTTAATATGAACGTACATGTTCGACTTTGAGCGGCATTCTTTGGCGCAATGGGGACAAGAATATAATTGTGTGCCTGTGTGCGTAGCCATGTGCTCCTGTAGCAAAACAGTTAGTTATTGAAAATCCAAGCAAAACGAAATTATATTCAAACTTACTTCTAGATTTCTTGTTTCCTTAAATGTTTTATCGCAAAATTGGCATTGCAAATCATATTTCTTCTTATGCATATAATTGATATGCCCTCTTAAAGCAGTACGTGAAACACACTTTCGTCCACAATACTTACATTCTGTATTTACTTGACTATGCTTAAATTGATGCAAGCGATTCACATGCTTATTTTTTGACCACTCTCCACATATATCGCATTGCACTGGTGGATCTACGATACCTTGATGTTCAAGCACATGTCGTTCAAACGAGGGCTTAAATTTGAATGTTTTCCCACATATGTCACATATATGACGTTGGAGGTTCTCATGTATGTCCTGGATATGTTTACGCAAACGATGTGGATTTACAAAGCTAGAAGGTATTTAGGTTTATAAAGTAGATAGTTATCAAACGCTTTTCAAATTGAGATGGGACAATGTTTTTTCAGAATAAATTCTTGTCGATTGTACAGTGTTGACCAAAGATCGGGCGAACTCGCAGTACAGCCGTTCTAGTTCTGCAGAGGTCGGCATTCAATTTAGACAACACTAGACAACTGTAATGTCATGATTACCTTTTGCTGCATATTTCACAGGGATAATCCCTATCATCTTTATGTTTTATGATATGATTTTCAAGGCATTTCTGACTACGAAAGCCTTTTGAACATATATGGCAACGTACTATTTCCTTGTCTACTTCTTTTTTACCATGGATCATTTTCATGTGACTTGCCAAGCATTTGCTGGAACGCAATTGTTTGCTACAAACATCACATCTGTCATCAAAAAGGAAAATAAATGTTTTCTAGTAAATGTTTTTTATTAGCATAGATTTCCTTTTAGCTTTACTTACTTGAATTTCGCTGGATCTGTATGCCATTGTACATGTTCAACTAAAATACTTGGTTTATGGAATGTTTTACCACAGCATTTCACATAAGCATTTCTTTTGTGTACTTGAGAAAAATGTAAACGTAATTCGTTGTAGTTGTCGACACACAAAGCGCATAGATCGCAATTCAGCAACATAAAGGTTCCAATTATTTCTTCATTTTGTTTCGCCTTTATGTGTTTTTCGGATTCTGGCTTATTGTCGCTTGTTTCAGTAACATTTCTTGTATGCTTCTTTTTGGGTTTCTTCTTCACCCGCGCATAACTTTTAATATTCGGTTTACTATCACCTTGGGCAGACTTGCCTGACCTGTTAGGTTTGGTTTCACTTTTCTGAATTTTATCCTTTAGGTTAAGCAATGGTATGTCATCTTGAAAGAATAAAATAGTAATTATTATTTATACTAACATATTTGCAAGGTGTTTCTGTGAGTGAGTAAGCCCCTCCCCCTATTCACGCTGATCCCCAGAAAACCCTGTAAAAAATGAATGCAGATAATAAAGTACAATAATATTCATTACCATCAATTGATTCGTCGTCATTTCTCCAATCATCCCCAGTTTCCAAGTTGCTAGAAGATCCTGCATCTTCGTCTACATCAATTTTAATATCTGGTGTTACATCAATGTTTTCTAGGGGTAATGTTAAATCATTGCCATTGCCATAATTATCTTGTGTTACTGGTATATCTTTTAAATCTAGAAGTATTTCGCCTTGATTTTCAATGTTCTCCTCGGTGACATCAATCGGTGTACTGCTGTTATCTTCTTTTATATCTCGACATTTTACTGCCAGAAATTCACTACCTAACGAACTTTGTTTTAAATCTACGTATAACCAAAATTTATGAAAATCCTCCAAATGTTCACTACAATCTTCACATAATGAAGTTGATATTTGGTCATCTTGTGTTATCTGTAAAAGGATTATTTCGTTATATTTAGTACAAGATTAACCTGAGGTGGCAGCAATGTATATTGTTTACATACTTCCAATTGAAAATACTTTGCTATTAGCTTAACCAGCTTTTCTTCAGCTTGAGAAGATTCAAACAGTGAAATAGCGTAATCTTCTATTAATGTACGCAAACACAAGCGGCAAATCATTTGCGTAAATGCTTTTATCTTACAAAAATAATTTTTTGATAAATTTGTTGAAATTAGGAAGATTGTACTTCTTCTTAGTAGCTGCCTATGCAATAAGTCACAATAATTGTCAACCGTGCTAGGTATGACACTGATAGGCAGTAATAATCGAGGAACCACAGTATTTGCAATCGTTGTCATCTAACATCTATGGATCATCTCTATGAAGCACGTGTATGATTTGTTTACTTTTTCTACGGTTGGAGTTTGTGCGGTCCGGATTGTGTTTTTTCTGTGGTATTTTTGCAAATAAGAAAAATGTCAACTGAAGAAGGTACATTTGATAAAATTCTTAGCGTTTTGAATTGATAATGCTAATATTTTTGCTTTTGTTCCTTTAGAATTGCTGCGTTGGCTGAATCGCAGTCAGAAATCCTTTTTGGAAAATTTTAAATTTGCATTGAAAGCTTGGAATTCCGCTGAGTTCACACTTTCAAGTAAATATGAAGTAATTTTACGGTGGATATGTACAGAAGCACCAAAACAACCCTTGGAACTAATGCCATATGAAGAGTTCATGGAACTTTTCGAACAACGAGCTCAGCCAGGTCTGGTTAGTCAAAGTACTAAAGAAGGCTTTGTCGAAATTGTATTGAATTTAGCTAAATCATGGGTAACACAGTGCAATGAAGAAAATTCCTCTATTTGGCCAAAATTATTGTATCGCATGTGCAATTTTGAAGTGTTTCAAGATCTGTACCGCACAAAGTACGATTTACATGCACGGGTCTACTCAACACTACTTGAATGTTATGAATCGTACTTAAAACAATACAATACATCTAACAAAGCTATGGTAAAGTCATTAAACACCACAAAAGAAGCTGAATTCTTTGCAAGCACATCTGCCTATATGCGAGATCATATCAAGAGGACTGGTGATGCAAATGAATTAAATAAGAATTATATTTGCTTTACTATACAACCACTTGTGCGTGTTACATTATTGTTGCGAACGCATACGCTTTGCTTCTTCGATGAAATATTGCATTTAGAACGACTTCTAACCGATCAGTTTAGTGATGAGGAGTTAGTCGCACGTGTACTGCAATTACCTTTGCATGTGCGTCTGCTTATTCTGGAATGTGCTATTGTTAACAGACGTGGCGTAGAAAGCTTTCTAAATAAGCTATTATTACACGTATACCAAGAGTTGCCTAATGAATTTGAACAGCAGAATATTGAGAAAACATCACTATTACTAACGGCGGCTGCATATACCATGGAGATTTTCCGAAAACATGATATTAATTTAAATTTCAAAATGGAGTTGGAAAATCAACCGCCGGCAATGACTTATTTGGGTGAACAGCTCTTCAATTTTATACAGCTATGTAAAAAAGATTTTTTAAAAGAAGTATTAATGTTATTATGTGCTACTTTGCGTTTGAATCCGCTCATATTGGAACAGAATATTTTTCAGGTAATTTTTAATTGCATGCATATTTAATTTCACATCCTAATAAGTATTTCGGCGGCCACCGTGGTGTGGAGGTAGTGTTGTCGGCCTACCACGCCGAAGGTCCGGGTTGGAGCCCTGGTACAGGTTACATCAAAAAGTGGTTTGAAAAAGTTTTTTCAAAACGGGGTCGCCCCTCGGTAGTGGTTTGGCAAACTCTCCGAGTGTATTTCTGCCATGAAAGGCTTCTCAGCAAAAATTCATTTGGTTTGTAGATGCCGTTCGGAGTCGGCGAAAACCCGTAGGTCCCGCCAATTTGTAGGAAAAATTTCGAAGCGGCACACCACAAATTGGAAGAGAAGCTCGGCGCAAAAATCTCCTAGGAGGTTGATGATATATCGCGCCATATATATATATATATATATATATATAATAGGTATTTCTGTAAATGGGTTTTAAAATAATTTTAAGTTTAAATTTATACGAAAGTTGAAATAAACCACATACGAAAAACATATTAACAAATCATTTATTTTATCTATTTTCGTGTTACAGATAACAACATGGGTGATCGTTGCCGAAAAGACCAACAATGAAGAGTATGCTTTGTTTGCCGAATATCTTGTGTCTCTTATGGACATGTTTAGGCGTTTAAGCCGAGCCGAAAAACTAGTTTTTAACATGCTGAAGAGCCTTAAAGAATGGTTAAATAAGTTTAAGATTGCATCAGCCAGTAAAGCTAGAAAAAGCTTGAAGCGTAAAGCAGATGATACAAATGAAAATTGTGCCAAGATTTTTAGCAGAAATGTAGATGATGACAAAAACTATTACTTGAATATTATATTCAAAGAATTTAGTAATGGTTTATCACAGCCTCCAAAAAGTAATGCTTTTAAAAGCTCTTTTCCTTATCTACGTGGAACTTGGCCCACAGAAAGTGTTGGTGTCGCATTTTCAAAATTAATAACTGGGCTCGTATCTAAGCCAGCTTTGGTAATATGGAAGTCACTACTTTATTCCTTAAAAGAATTGCTTGAAAATATACAAAAAGAACCTGCAGTTGCATACGAAGAGAATAATCAATTCCTTTTGGAACTGCATGCTGCACTACTTTGTCAGTATTTCGCCGGCTCTCGTCTAATCGAACAGTATGATAAGTTTTCAAACGAAATCAACGAACAGCTTCTTATCACTACCCAGGTACTCACCCAGTTCGGACATTTTTTACTCCAACAAGAACACAGTAATCGTATATTGAACGCTTTTCTTGAATATGCATTTCATGCAACCAATTTCGTACTCTTGCTCAATTATTATCTGCCTGATGGGTTTGAAAAAGAAGGCTTACCAACATTAGAAGGTGTGCATGATTTTCTGAATGCAACCGAATGGGCAAGATTACATCAACTTGTACTAAGTTGCGGTAAAACACAGAGCAAATTTTTGTTTAATCGCCTTATGTTGCAACGTACGCAGGCACACACGCTTTTACAATCAACCACAGGCAGCACATATCAAAATGACTTACAAAAGGTTATACAACCATCTGCCGACGGAAATAAGGCAAATGATATTACAATTCTAATGGAAAATATGCCTAGTACAAAATGGTTTATCAGTCGCATGGAGCAGTTAGAAAAGTCCAATTTAATGCAAAAATTATTTGATGAACCTACTGCATTGCCCGGTATGGTAGACGATTTGGAATCTTTAGAGATTTTGGCAATTGTATTGTGTGTGCGCATGTCTGACAGTTTCAAAGCAGTGAAAGGTTCAATGTTGACCGCACTGAAGTTTGATTTCGAGTCATTAAGCGTATATATGAGTACTGATCAGAATACCGCGGATAAGGAGCTAATCAAGTTTGTAGAAATTGTTGAGAAGCATGCGATCAGTGCTTCCAAGATTAAAAATCAGCCAAACTATGAGGAAATGCAAAATTTCATTGGGATTTGTCGACAGTTGCCATTGGGGCATCTGCGAAGACAGTTGAAAAATGTGCTATTCACAATGTTTATAGCACTTTATAGTGATTTAAAATCAATGCTTGCAGTGGAAACAGATACCTATGCTTCGGAAGTGTTTGAAATTATTATAGGTATACTATTACAAATGATACTCTAATATTTGTTATAAAATATTTTGATTCTTTATTTTAGATTTTCTACACTTCGGCCAGCATGTACAAATTTTTAAATATTTTTCCTTGGCAGCTATTTCAAATATCTTTCCTGTTACTAGCTGTTGGATATTTTATGAGTTTGTATTCTCCACTATTAAAGCCGAAGAGAAAGGCAGCGAACAATTTCTTACATCGTTAACCAATAACTTGGAAATCACACAAAGTGCGGATAGCAAGCTTCATGATGATCAGCGACGTCTGTTACTGTTAGCTATCGAAACGGTTGCTGCGTTAAGTGGCCCTAGCGCTAAACGTGCTCGTAAAAATTTTGAAAGACTTTTAGCGATTTATTCTAAATATATCATACACCACTTTAGTAAGCGCAGTGAAAATGAAAACGACTCATCAATTGACAACTATGCCAAGAAAGATAAGAAATTTGTGGAAAAAACCTTAGCTGGATTTGCGCCATATGCAAATGCTTTGCTGGTGAATGCGGCAAGTGGTAGAGTTAATGGTACAAATAATGACGCAGCCATAGTGGATGAAAGCTTTCGACGAATTTGTAAAATATACATTGGGCACTCGGTAAAATTTTTATTGTTTAACACGTATTAGGAGAAGTGTTTTTGTTCTTGTTATTATATTTTTTTGCCTCCAATTACAGATGAATTATCGTAATCCAGAGGCCCTACGTCTTATGCAAGTAGCACTCAATCACCGTCAATTATTGCACTTGGATCAAGATGAAATTGAATTTGTGCTGAGTCATTATTGGCAACAATTAAATGCAGATCTTAAGCAGTTCAACATTCTTGATGCAAATACACTAAAGTTAACAGAGACTACTGTAAAAATGATAATTGGCAATAAGACAAATGAAGATTTACTGCTTACACTACAGAGCCTTGCTACTGATTTGGAGGATTTACAAGATTTTAGTAACGTTTTGCGCTGCTTGGAATTGATAGCAAAGTGCGCGTTTAGTACAATTAAGGGTGCGGTAAGTATTTTTAAAATTAATGTTGTAAAAAACCTAAGCCAATTTGTACCTCGTTATTTCCCCCCCTTAATTGTTAGATTTTCAACGATAAATTTAAATCAATCACATCAAACATAATAATGCGTCTTAAAAGAGATGATCAACAGCAATTTGTGGATAAGGAACAAATATTGACGATACTAGCAGCTCAGCAATCTTTAGTTGAAAACAAAATGGTATGTGGAAACTGTTTATTAAATATAATATGATGTTTTCTCGTTTGCTGCAGTCCAGTACATTTGAGAATTGTAAGTTTTTAGATACAGGACAATAAAATATCAGCCTTATTGTAAATTTCATGGGAACAAATCTCCCAAAAATTTTTAATGGGGAAACAAAAACAAAGTGGGAAAATTGTTAGTGTTTCCCATTAAAATCTTAAATCTTTTAGTGAAATCGATAGAAATTGCTTTTGATCTTTTTTTTTTCATTTAACAATTTGGCATGGTCATGCGGAAGAGCGTCAACAAACAAGTCTTATATTTCAATCTTTTGTTTACAGATTCCCATTTCACCCGACAATTTGGACGATATTTTGGCTTTTCTTATGGACATAAATATTAAACGTTTTCCGATTTCCGAAGATAATTTGTGTTTATTTAAAAAATTACATTTGTCCATGAGCGATTTGCTTGGCGCTCTTATACGACAAAGGCATATACTGCTTATGGATCGTGTACCACAATTTATGCACATTTTCAAAGATCTCATCCAATCGATTGTATGGTATAAGAACGATCGCCAAAAAGATATTGCCTTACAAGAAACTGAAGTGGAAGATATAGCAGAGTTAGCAATGAAATTGGAAGCTCTAATGCATCTAATTACCGCACATAGTGTTAATGTGAAGCGTGTCGCACCATTTGTGTTGACATTTGTTATTAGTCTTATGGTTGCAAATAAACGAACGACAGCTTTATATCCAAAAGTGAGTGGTTTTTTGTAATATTATTCTTAAAATACCTTTAAATGTATGATTTTTTTTTTCTCAATTTTAGGTAAAAACGCACATTGATAACGTTTGCTATGACTTGATTGGCATTTGTGATCATCGCGTTGGACGTTTCATATTGCGTTGTTCGAATGAGGCCGCAAGACAAGTTTATGAAACATACGTTAAAGATCATAAAAAGTATCATAAATTTAAGGGCAAAGTGTAAATATATTTATACTACAATAATAGTTCATAAATTGACATTTTTTATGCTACTTACTTTATCTAAACGGCTTTTACCCTCGGAGATTTTAGTCGGGTCAAACAAGGCGCTCTGGGTGTTATGTTTTCGTGTATAAAAATCCTAAATAAAGCTACGGTAGTGAATAGAAGAAGTTTTCACCTTGTTCACGAAATCGTAATTAAAAAACAAAATGCGTAAGTAGTAAACAATATCTTATTTTTCTTAATACACAAAGCACATGGATTCTTGATCACTCGGAACTTGTATTGTTTAACTAGAAATAATTTATTATTATATCAACAGAAGCTAGAAATTTTATAACATAGTCTTTTACAACTCATGGAGATAATCATTAAGCCATATAATATATATCTAATATGTTGCATTAATGTTTTACAAACTTTGATATAATGCACACTTTTCGCATATGGGTCGTTCTACATTACCACACCCGCTGTAAATGAGGAAACAACTTAGATACACACAATTAATTTATAAAACAGACATGAAAACTTACAACAATGAAACGCAACTATCGCACAGGAATACACCGCATTCTACGCAAGAGTGCCCGCAATACTCACACAACGGTTGTGTACAATTACAACAATCGCTACGTACCAATGCTTCACGGTGACAACATTTTGATATTTTACCTTCGAATGAGATATCGACTATAAGATCAGTAACGTTCCTTGACAATATTTCACCGTTTCCATGGAGCACAACTTGCTGCCATAGCGGGATTTCCATAGAGCCTGCTGATACTGCTTGCTCTTGTTCCGCTGTTTTACTTTCGCGCGCTGCTTTGAACAACAAATTTATAGTTTTTTCTAAAAGCAACATAACCAAAATATTATATAGCTTTACTTTTGTAATGAAGATATTTGAACTTACCATGGATCTTGGTCATTTTATTTTTATCCTGCTGTTCAACCAATTTTTCACTGATCAGCTTTTTATTTTGGGGTAGAAAAGTCTCAAAGTCCTCACAACGCTGCCGTTTAAGCATGTTTCTTACTGCGGTATGCTGGTTTTTGTTTCTAATAAAGTTGTTAAAAATGCTTCACTATGAAAATGACGGCAGAAATAAAAATAAAACACCATAACAGAACAGGTGCTAGTGCCGGTAGTGGAAACAGATTTGAATAACAAATCGATAGTTAAATTATACCGTTATCGATTATATTAGTTCTGTAAAATTTGTTTGAGCCATGGCATACTCATACAGGTAATATCGGCGCTGTCAAACTAAAAATCGCTTTCGCTAAAACGTCAAAACAGGCAGTAGCAAATATTACCTGTATGAGTATGCCATGAAGCGTTTGTAAAGCATGTTTGACAGTTTAGAGAAAAAGAAAATAAAAAAATCTAATCAGCTGCTGAGTTGATATTACCTGTATGCGTATGCCATGGTTTGAGCCCTTTTCATTTCATACCAGTACAAGTGGCAACGCCGGTTAATTCAAAAACAAATATGCTGGTATATGTTTCGTGAGCTAAAGTAATAGATCGAAAGCAAAGGTGAGGAAATATAAATATTTGATTAATTTTATCGCCACTATTCATTTATTATTATATTAGAACTGGAAACTAAATTAATTAATGTGCACACATATATTTTGTTTAATCTTGGTTTTCGCTATTTGCTCTTGAGCAATCATAAAATATATGCCGTTTTTCCGCGGGCAATGATTCCGAGCCGGATAAATTAAGCATGCAAATGCAACAACAAAATGTGATCCGGATATTCGTTGTTGCTGCATTCGCATAATTTGTATCCAGCTTTGGATCATTGCCCACGGGAAAACGGCAATATATGTTGTTTTTTTCTTGAGGTATTTCTTGAGAGGTGCGTGGTAAGCTTATGGGAATGGAAATTTATCTGCAACTTTAACAACACAACTATCGATAGTCAGGTCAAACTGTGAACAGTGTCATCTTTACAGTCCCAGCTGTGTTATTAGGGAAAATCGAAAACAAATAAATTGTTTGGCAAATTTAAAATAGAATTACGTTTATAGAAATTTAAAAAGTATCCAATTTCGTTTTATAATGTTTGACCATGATTTAATTAAAGCCATTCGGCAGTATACATGTCTGTATGATAAAAGTAGCAGGTGTATTCATGAATACAATAAATGCTGGAATAGCGTAGCCAGTGAAACAGGAGTAGATCGTAAGTAATTCGCATTTATGTTAATATGTTGTTTAATATATTACTTATGCAGTTGAAAGATGCCAGGCACGTTGGCGTTCTCTTCGGGATCGTTACGTAAAAGAACGTAGATATCATATTGAATATAATCGCCAAACTTCATGGAAGCTCATGAAAGCAATGGATTTTCTAAAAGATTTTATAGGGTCAAGGTAATATATAGTTAACAAGAAATAAATTGTCAATGGTGAGCTGTTATTGATATTGACTGTTACCTATGTTACCTATTATAGGAAATCTTCCGTAAAGACTTATAAGAGGCCATTTCAAGAAGACAGTGATGTATTACGGAGGCAGAGTAGGGAATCGGTGGACCACAATTATTGTAGTTATAACAGTAACTATTACGAAGAACAAGAAGAAGCTAATAATACAACACCAAAAAGATTACACGATGAGAGTGTAGATTGTCAGTATGAAGAGGATAATCCTTTAGAGGGACCTGCAGAACATAAAGGACAAATCTTTGAAGAAATTATTGAATCAACAATAAATGAGCCAGCTGTGAGTCAAACCTTAAAACCAGAAACCACAACACAACCAAAAATGAATCCAACTGAAGCTCAAACAAAATTTGATACCTTGATTGATACTCTGAATGAATATATAAAGAGCCGTATTAGGGAAACCCCGAACAATAGTCATTATCATTTTTACGGTTTACTATCCACATACTTTTCTAAGCTACCGGAGAATGAACAAGATAAGTTAAAAGCTGATATACTTTTGATGGTTTTGAATAAAACAAGAGATATTTAGATAGTATGTACTTCTTAATTAGTCAACAAATTTGAATTTTGTATATGTATATATCCCATAAATTAAGGCGCTTGTCTCTCATAGTTCTTCGTGTTCTTTACGATCAGCCGTAAGGGTTTCCCATAATGTCTTCAGACTGCGTGTTTGATGGTAAACTGATTTAGTTCATAAGTTCAATTTTTTGTTGATGTCATAAAATATCAATAAATTTTTTAAATTTATTTATTAAAAAGGTACAGAACATAAAAAACAATTAAAAAAGTGGGCATATCATAGTGTTCCAGGCGTTGTAGAATTTCATCTGTTATTCAGTTAATTTAAAGGAAGAAGCCTTGAGTTGAAATTCTATAACAACTTCCATATACATATAGCTGCATTCTGGAAGTTTGTCTCATCTCAAGTCACTTAAGTACAGCATTTGACAGCATCCATATAAATATTGCAATAGCGCAGGTACAACGTGTGCGACGCAGCTTGGAGCCCGGGATAGAGCATATTTAATATTTTTTTCTTTTTTTGTTAATTAATTATTATTTTAAACATTTAGAAATGTTTTAAAACTTAAATTTTTTTCATTTATTTAATTTTTAACCCCATGTTTTTCTGTTTGTGACCTGCCTAGAACCAGCTGACAAATAAGTGGCCCTTTGTTTGGCAATAGAGACGCGAATTGTCTCAAATTGAAATTTACAACGAAATGTCTCTATTAGAGACTACAGACAGCTTGCAGAATTCAGAATTCACCAAATATTTTGTATCGTAAATTTTTCGCATTCAATCAACGTTTAAGGGTTAATTTAATCGCTTAATAGCAACATGTTGCCGGCAATTTGTATCTGTATTTATGGGCCTCTATATGAACAGACCTATTTTACTAAACAAAACATCAGCTGTTATAGTTTTTAAGCGAAAGCGATTTGTTCACGTTGGAATAATATTTGCGATAAACGCTATGGAGTGGCAATTAATAAAAGCCGTTAAAAAACGTCCGACATTATATAAAAGAACTTCGATACAATTTAAAAGTAAGAAACATCGGGACAGCGCATGGTTGGAAGTAAGCAAGGATGTGGGAGTGCCGGGTTCGTAATTGTAAAATATAATGGATTTTAAAAAAGAGTAATAAATTCAAATTTTCTAAATAGTGGAGGCATGTCGAACAAGATGGAAAAGTCTGCGAGATAGATTTGTCAGAGAAAATACAAAACTCTTGAATGAATCAGGAGGCGGCGTTGTTGATCCATCTAGATGTGCTTGGGAATTTTATGAACCACTGCTGTACATTGAAGACGAAATAAAACTTAGAGGGTAAATATACTCATGGGGGTAAATACAATGTTGTGCTAATATATTACTTTTACACAATCATTAAGGAATTACAATACATTTCAAAGTAC
Source organism: Sphenella marginata (assembly GCA_951509765.1). Classification (NCBI taxonomy): domain Eukaryota; kingdom Metazoa; phylum Arthropoda; class Insecta; order Diptera; family Tephritidae; genus Sphenella; species Sphenella marginata. Next base: position 69,043,970 of record OX608081.1, on the reverse strand, counting down.
TTGTTGCACACGTTATTCGAGAATTGACAGATTTGTGGTAAATGCTGTAAAAGACCAACCATTACTCTATGATAGCAATCAGAGATTGTTTCGTAATATACTGGAAAGGCAACAAGCTTGGTGTAAGGTATCGCAAAGAGTTGGTAGAAGCCGTAAGTGGAATTTAAATACGGAATAGATAACTTAACGAGCCCAGATTAAAATGGACAGTCATATTTATTATGTTGACGACTAATAGGGTTAATGCACTAGTTTTCGAGCAATAATATTTATGAGTGTAATAGATAAATCAACTGTGGCGTTCCATTCTGTGAATGGTGGCACATACTAAGTCGGGCGAACTACTGCGCACTACATAGTTTCTCAAATCTATGTACCAATTATACCGCCGCTAGATGGTTCGATGTAGCTGATGACTCTGAGCTCGTTATAACATAATAATTGTATTTCAACAGTAAATTTTCACCTTTATCGTTTAGCGGAACGCTGTCGTAAAGGTTGGAGAGCAGTGCGGGATCGTTATATAACGAATAAGCTCGAGGGACAATGCGACCATATGGATATGATGGATTTTATCAAAAATCATACAGATAACATTGTGTACGTATAAACTTGTATAAATAGTGAAGGGTGAACAGGAGCTCGCTCTATCGCCCCTCGTACCCCGCCGGGTTGGGGGGGTTAGAATACACCCGAAGTTGTAATGCCTGTCCTAGGTAAGGTTAGGGTGGCTGCCTCTCTGCCTTACTTAGGCCGGATGGCCCATTGTGATACCACTGAGGGGTTTAATCGCTGCTTCCCTTATACACTCATGAGATTGAGCCACCCTGCACACTTGATAAAGCGCAGAATATCTGCGAAACCTGTCCTAAGAGGCGACTAAAACCATCTCGATCAACAAAATTTCTATCACGGCAGTCGCCTTGGTATCGCTGGGTGTTTTGGATTGTGAAAAATTCTTATTATTATTATTGTTATTGTAGCAGTACAACGCGCTGATTAGTCCGCGAAAGCATTCGTGGAATGAAAAGTGGCGGATCAAAAAGGGTTATATTGATGTTGACAGTTCTTTGCCAGAAATGAATCCGGTACAAGCACTTTGACTGTCCTGACCATTTCGGGAATTTTATTCACCTTTTAAGACATGTTCTAACCCCATAACCCGCAGGGTTGTTAGAAATCCTTCACTGGGGTAGAGCGTTTTCAAACCCTAGCAAATACCACCGCAATAGTTGACAAAAATATATGTTATTTACTAAAAAGTTATTATCAATTTTGACTGTATGTACAGTGACAGCGATGATGACGAATATACCTGGCCGAAAGAAGAATTATTTGAAGCGCATCCACACCAGCACTCATATGTAGCTGACACTTCGGCACATGATTCATTTACCGCAGAGAGCGGCGACGAGTGCACATATGCCAGCAGGGAACTACCAAATAAATCTTTCACGAAGGTTTTTATAGAAAGCGATGATGCAACTGAGCTCCCAACATCCAGCAATGCGACTGCATTAAAACAACAGAAAGTAATGGAAGCGACTGAAAAATTTGAAACTCTTGTTGGCACGCTTAACAATTTTGTTGAAAGACGAATAGAAAAGGCAAACGATAAAAGCAGAAATTATGAATACTACAAGGTATTGGATAGATATCTGCAAAAAATGTCTGACGATGAGCAAGATAAGGTGAAGGCTGAAATTTTAAAAATGGTATTCAATCACTTGGGCCATTAGAAGTAGGACGACTGCCTATAAAATTGAACAAAAAAAGAATAAGAACGCTTGTTTAATTTGTTGTCGTAGCTGGACAGTCGGTTTTATCATTTGATTGCCTGATGGCTCAGTACACTGTGGTCATCGATTTCTGATTTTGTGCATGGAGAATCGGAATGCCTTCCAAAAACCCAATCAAACTCTTTAATACATAATCCAAATAATAACTTAAAAACCGATACAATATATTTAAAACAATCACATGTTTTACCAAAAAACATATATGTATTTGAATACACTGAAAAAATCACCGGGCTAATTGATCTAAGTAACATAGCGGCTTGAAAATACAATTTAAACTATAACATATTTGTTGTTGACAAGCTGCACCCCTTAAAGCGTCCCAATTGTACGCAACTATCAAGAATTTAAAAGGAACGCCTGTTTGCTTACTAAGTCTCTGAATGCACCTGCTTTACTTGTAATCAAATCATTGTAAGGCCCTTGCTCTATAATACCGCCATTTTCAAGCACTGCAATTTTATCCGCATTACGTATCGTGCTTAATCGGTGCGCTATTGTTAGTACTGTACGTCCTTTTGATACTTCCTCGATAGCATTCTGAACTAACTCTTCAGAAACAGAATCCAATGCACTTGTAGCTTCGTCTAATATTAATATAGCGGGGTTCTGTGGGAAGTAAAATTTTGTTTATATTCGAGTACATTTAATAGTAATATATTTAATTAATTACCTTTATAAGCGCTCTTGCTATGGCTACACGTTGCCTCTGCCCGCCGCTAAGCATCATACCACGTTGCCCCACAAGTGTATTTAGACCATCTGGAAGTTGTGAAGTAAATTCATCAACGTGGGCTTTCTTTATAGCATCTTCAAATGCTGCAATGCTAATGCTTGTGCCCGGATTAAGGCCATATAGAATGTTGTCGCGTATTGTGCCCGAAAACAGCGTCGGTTCCTGATTCACCGCGCCTATGTAACTACGCAACCAAACTGGGCTTAATTCTCGAAGATTGACATCATCCAGCAACACACGTCCTAGTAGTGGATCATATAAACGTAACAATAATGTGGCGATTGTGGTTTTTCCTGAGCCACTTCGTCCCACCACAGATGTTGTTTCGCCAGGTTGTAGTGTGAGATTGAAATTGTTTAAAATTATACTTTCTGCACGAGCGGGGAAACTAAATTTCACATTTTCAAATGTAATCTTGCCACGCGGTGGTATATTTGGCACTAAACCAATATGTAGTGGAATAGCATATTGTCGATCGAGGATTTCCCATACACGTTGTGCGGCCCCTACACCCTTATTAAGTTCAGTATAAAAATTGGATAAGCCGTTTATGGATATCGCTGAATAGCCAGCATACAATATGAAAGAAGTTAATGCACCAACACTGAGCGCATCGTTTATGACCAGTGTGCCACCATAATAGAGTACAGAAATTATTATCACATTACCGGAAAAGCCAGTCTGGAAAATAAATATACATATACAATGAATTTTGAAAAAAAAGTGCTTTTAAATATGCTGCATTAATATGAATAAGGGGGTCGAAGCCGGTTCTATTTGTTCCTAAGAAATTCTGCCAATGTTAAATGCTTATATAATAGTAACGACTTCCTGTACTCACCAAACCAAAGAATATCGAACGCGCTTGCACTTCTTTATAACCGAGTTTTAGTGCATCGGTCAATAGGGCATCATAAGATTTACTCTCCTCGCATTCTTTACAAAATCCTTTAACAGTTTTTACATTGCCTAGCCGTTCTTCAGCTGATTTCGATATATCAGCGAATTTGTCCAATAGGCTACGTGTAATGTTGCGCACATAGCGTCCATATACTATCGCCATACCAGCAACGCATGGTACAACACAGGTGCTAACAAGCGCCAAACTAGGTGAAGTGTAAATCTGTTAGATTACAAGAAAGTTAAACATGATATTGTATGTAATTAGTAAAGTGTACACACTAACCATCATTGCAGTTCCAGCTACAATCATTACTGTTGAGCGCATACCATCTGACAAATTTTGACTGAGCGAATTGCCTACCATATATGTATCATTAACTAAGCGATTTAGTAGCTCTCCCGTACCTTTTGTATCGAACCAGCCTGTTTCCTGCAGGAGCATGCGTCTGTATACATTTGACCGTAAGTCCTTTACAATTCTTAATGCTAGCAAATGTCAATTAAAAACCAAAACAGTATTTTAGACGAGGAATGCTATCACTCTTAAACTTACTCACATGCGCTATTGAAAAGGTAAACTCTGAAGTAATTTGTCAAACCACCCACAATGAATATGCCAAGCAGGATAAGTGAAAATTCTTTTAGCTTCTGCATGGTTTCCACATTTGCTTCTTTCTTATCGAAAATCATATCCAAAATTTTGCCCAACGCAAAAGGCACGCTCATTGTAATAGCTGAGGATACCACCAGACAACACATGGCGGCTGTAAAATATTTTTGTAATAATTTCAGATACATATATTCAAATGTATATCTACTCACCCGTAAGAACCAATTTTTCAGATTTTGCCAAACCAATAAGCCGTACCACATCCTTTCTGTTCAATTGTACTTTGACTGTTTTTTTGTCGGAACTACTTAGAGTGCTACGAAACCGTGTCTGTCGTAAGTATACATTGCCGCGCACTGTACTGGGAGAAGGTGTTCCGAATATTTGTTTCGGGCGTAAGTTATGCACTGTAAAGATATTTCGGCTGATTGGTAATGTGGCCCGCTTGTATCCAATCAGCGTAGGTAGTAAACTACTGTGACTAGATAGGCGGGTTAAAGTGCCCCTTAAATAGGTACAATATATAAGCATAACTGCACAATTTTCATTTATCTAATTAAAACTATATATTTTTTGGGTATTTGTTTCCTTTGGCACTCAACTACTAATAAATTAGCTAAAAATATGATAGGGGTGTCAAAAGACGCGTTTTGACCTCAGTATCAATGATCCGAAGTCGAAATTTAATTTTTTTGTTCCAGTGAAGAGATATTTGCAATCAAAGTTCAGAATTTTCTGTCATTTTCATGTGGTTGTTGTAATCACAAATTACACTGTGAGAAAAGAGGACATCACCGTGGCGGTAGCCACGGCTATGGCACACACTCGGAGTTGGAATGGCGTAGCCCAGGGTTATTTTTTGAAGCGCGGCCGAAGGCCGCCTACTCGGAAAGGTGTTCTGCACATAAAAAACATGGATCGGGCCCCTAAATCAGGATTTGACCTGGGTCATTTTTTGGTTTTTTGTTAATAACTTTTCACTGGAACAAAAAAATTAAATTTCGACTTCGGATCCTTGATCCTGAGGTCAAAACGCGTCTTTTGACACCCCTATCATATTTTTAGCTAATTTATTAGTAGTTGAGTGCCAAAGGAAACAAATACCATTTTTTGTGTAAACTGCACATAACGTTTAATATGAAAAAAAAAAACGATTCATCCAAGGCGAATTAATACTATCTATTAATTCGCCTTGGATTCATCTAAGACACAAACAGCTGATCTAGCAGCTGATTGACAAATGTGCTGAGCTGCCAACAGTAGCGATTTTGCATTTATAATTAATACATATTTCCATTTCTTTGAGGTATAAAACAATATGTACATATGTCACTTTTATTAAAAAATCGTTTCAATGTCTATTCACAATTTATTTAAATTTTGCGACAATGGTGGAATTGGGCTAAAACTTTTATGGAATGATTTTTTATTACTTACAGAAAAATCATGTCATAGCATCCTTAAAATTCCTATATTGAAAAATAAGGCCACTCTAATGCGCATACAGGCAGAAGTTGTGCGAATGTGAGATCACTGCCCAATTGTAGCACTTATGTATTGTTTCTGCGTGCCTGGTAAAACGAAATTATGCGCCGGTACAAAACCAAGCCGTCTGAGTCTGAGGATTGGATTTTATTAATGTGGAGTTCTAATGTGGTGCAATTGGGCAAAAAAAAATCATGTCATAGCATCCTTAAAATTCCTATACGGAAAAATAAGGCCACTCTAATGCGCATACAGGTAGAAGTTGTGCGAATGTGAGATCACTGCGCAATTGTAGCACTCACGTATTGTTTCTGCGTGCCTGGTAAAACGAAATTATGCGCCGGTACAAAACCAAGCCGTCTGAGTCTGAGGATTGGATTTTATTAATGTGGAGTTCTAATGTGGTGCAATTGGGCAAAAAAAAATCATGTCATAGCATCCTTAAAATTCCTATACGGAAAAATAAGGCCACTCTAATGCGCATACAGGTAGAAGTTGTGCGAATGTGAGATCACTGCCCAATTGTAGCACTCACGTATTGTTTCTGCGTGCCTGGTAAAACGAAATTATGCGCCGGTACAAAACCAAGCCCGTCTGAGTCTGAGGATTGAATTTTATTAATGTGGAGTTCTAATGTGGTGCAATTGGGCTAAAAAAAATCATGTCATAGCCTCCTTAAAATTCCTATATGGAAAAATCAGACCACTCTAATGCGCATGCAGGCAGAAGTTGTGCGAATGTGAGATCACTGCCCAATTGTAGCACTCACGTATTGTTTCTGCGTGCCTGGTAAAACGAAATTATGCGCCGGTACAAAACCAAGCCGTCTGAGTCTGAGGATTGGATTTTATTAATGTGGAGTTCTAATGTGGTGCAATTGGGCAAAAAAAAATCATGTCATAGCCTCCTTAAAATTCCTATATGGAAAAATCAGACCACTCTAATGCGCATGCAGGCAGAAGTTGTGCGAATGTGAGATCACTGCCCAATTGTAGCACTCACGTATTGTTTCTGCGTGCCTGGTAAAACGAAATTATGCGCCGGTACAAAACCAAGCCGTCTGAGTCTGAGGATTGGATTTTATTAATGTGGAGTTCTAATGTGGTGCAATTGGGCAAAAAAAAATCATGTCATAGCATCCTTAAAATTCCTATACGGAAAAATAAGGCCACTCTAATGCGCATACAGGTAGAAGTTGTGCGAATGTGAGATCACTGCCCAATTGTAGCACTCACGTATTGTTTCTGCGTGCCTGGTAAAACGAAATTATGCGCCGGTACAAAACCAAGCCGTCTGAGTCTGAGGATTGGATTTTATTAATGTGGAGTTCTAATGTGGTGCAATTGGGCAAAAAAAAATCATGTCATAGCATCCTTAAAATTCCTATATGGAAAAATAAGGCCACTCTAATGCGCATGCAGGAGAAGCTGTGCGAATGTGAAATCACTGCGCAATTGCAGCACTCACGCATTTTTTCTGCGTGCCTGGTAAAACGAAATTATGCGCCAGTACAAAATCAAGCCCGTCTGAGTCTGAGGATTGGATTTTATTAATGTGGAGTTCTAATGTGGTGCAATTGGGCAAAAAAAAATCATGTCATAGCATCCTTAAAATTCCTATACGGAAAAATAAGGCCACTCTAATGCGCATACAGGTAGAAGTTGTGCGAATGTGAGATCACTGCCCAATTGTAGCACTCACGTATTGTTTCTGCGTGCCTGGTAAAACGAAATTATGCGCCGGTACAAAACCAAGCCGTCTGAGTCTGAGGATTGGATTTTATTAATGTGGAGTTCTAATGTGGTGCAATTGGGCAAAAAAAAATCATGTCATAGCATCCTTAAAATTCCTATATGGAAAAATAAGACCACTCTAATGCGCATGCAGGCAGAAGTTGTGCGAATGTGAGATCACTGCCCAATTGTAGGACTCACGTATTGTTTCTGCGTGCCTGGTAAAACGAAATTATGCGCCGGTACAAAACCAAGCCGTCTGAGTCTGAGGATTGGATTTTATTAATGTGGAGTTCTAATGTGGTGCAATTGGGCAAAAAAAAATCATGTCATAGCATCCTTAAAATTCCTATATGGAAAAATAAGGCCACTCTAATGCGCATACAGGTAGAAGTTGTGCGAATGTGAGATCACTGCCCAATTGTAGGACTCACGTATTGTTTCTGCGTGCCTGGTAAAACGAAATTATGCGCCGGTACAAAACCAAGCCGTCTGAGTCTGAGGATTGGATTTTATTAATGTGGAGTTCTAATGTGGTGCAATTGGGCAAAAAAAAATCATGTCATAGCATCCTTAAAATTCCTATATGGAAAAATAAGACCACTCTAATGCGCATGCAGGCAGAAGTTGTGCGAATGTGAGATCACTGCCCAATTGTAGGACTCACGTATTGTTTCTGCGTGCCTGGTAAAACGAAATTATGCGCCGGTACAAAACCAAGCCGTCTGAGTCTGAGGATTGGATTTTATTAATGTGGAGTTCTAATGTGGTGCAATTGGGCAAAAAAAAATCATGTCATAGCATCCTTAAAATTCCTATATGGAAAAATAAGGCCACTCTAATGCGCATACAGGTAGAAGTTGTGCGAATGTGAGATCACTGCCAAATTGTAGCACTCACGTATTGTTTCTGCGTGCCTGGTAAAACGAAATTATGCGCCGGTACAAAACCAAGCCGTCTGAGTCTGAGGATTGGATTTTATTAATGTGGAGTTCTAATGTGGTGCAATTGGGCAAAAAAAAAATCATGTCATAGCATCCTTAAAATTCCTATATGGAAAAATAAGGCCACTCTAATGCGCATACAGGTAGAAGTTGTGCGAATGTGAGATCACTGCCAAATTGTAGCACTCACGTATTGTTTCTGCGTGCCTGGTAAAACGAAATTATGCGCCGGTACAAAACCAAGCCGTCTGAGTCTGAGGATTGGATTTTATTAATGTGGAGTTCTAATGTGGTGCAATTGGGCAAAAAAAAATCATGTCATAGCATCCTTAAAATTCCTATATGGAAAAATAAGGCCACTCTAATGCGCATGCAGGAGAAGCTGTGCGAATGTGAAATCACTGCGCAATTGCAGCACTCACGCATTTTTTCTGCGTGCCTGGTAAAACGAAATTATGCGCCAGTACAAAATCAAGCCCGTCTGAGTCTGAGGATTGGATTTTATTAATGTGGAGTTCTAATGTGGTGCAATTGGGCAAAAAAAAATCATGTCATAGCATCCTTAAAATTCCTATACGGAAAAATAAGGCCACTCTAATGCGCATACAGGTAGAAGTTGTGCGAATGTGAGATCACTGCCCAATTGTAGCACTCACGTATTGTTTCTGCGTGCCTGGTAAAACGAAATTATGCGCCGGTACAAAACCAAGCCGTCTGAGTCTGAGGATTGGATTTTATTAATGTGGAGTTCTAATGTGGTGCAATTGGGCAAAAAAAAATCATGTCATAGCATCCTTAAAATTCCTATACGGAAAAATAAGGCCACTCTAATGCGCATACAGGTAGAAGTTGTGCGAATGTGAGATCACTGCCCAATTGTAGCACTCACGTATTGTTTCTGCGTGCCTGGTAAAACGAAATTATGCGCCGGTACAAAACCAAGCCGTCTGAGTCTGAGGATTGGATTTTATTAATGTGGAGTTCTAATGTGGTGCAATTGGGCAAAAAAAAATCATGTCATAGCATCCTTAAAATTCCTATACGGAAAAATAAGGCCACTCTAATGCGCATACAGGTAGAAGTTGTGCGAATGTGAGATCACTGCCCAATTGTAGCACTCACGTATTGTTTCTGCGTGCCTGGTAAAACGAAATTATGCGCCGGTACAAAACCAAGCCGTCTGAGTCTGAGGATTGGATTTTATTAATGTGGAGTTCTAATGTGGTGCAATTGTGCTAAAAAAATCATGTCATAGCATCCTTAAAATTCCTATATGGAAAAATAAGGCCACTCTAATGCGCATACAGGTAGAAGTTGTGCGAATGTGAGATCACTGCCAAATTGTAGCACTCACGTATTGTTTCTGCGTGCCTGGTAAAACGAAATTATGCGCCGGTACAAAACCAAGCCGTCTGAGTCTGAGGATTGGATTTTATTAATGTGGAGTTCTAATGTGGTGCAATTGGGCAAAAAAAAATCATGTCATAGCATCCTTAAAATTCCTATACGGAAAAATAAGGCCACTCTAATGCGCATACAGGTAGAAGTTGTGCGAATGTGAGATCACTGCCCAATTGTAGCACTCACGTATTGTTTCTGCGTGCCTGGTAAAACGAAATTATGCGCCGGTACAAAACCAAGCCGTCTGAGTCTGAGGATTGGATTTTATTAATGTGGAGTTCTAATGTGGTGCAATTGTGCTAAAAAAATCATGTCATAGCATCCTTAAAATTCCTATACGGAAAAATAAGGCCACTCTAATGCGCATACAGGTAGAAGTTGTGCGAATGTGAGATCACTGCCCAATTGTAGCACTCACGTATTGTTTCTGCGTGCCTGGTAAAACGAAATTATGCGCCGGTACAAAACCAAGCCGTCTGAGTCTGAGGATTGGATTTTATTAATGTGGAGTTCTAATGTGGTGCAATTGTGCTAAAAAAATCATGTCATAGCATCCTTAAAATTCCTATATGGAAAAATAAGACCACTCTAATGCGCATGCAGGCAGAAGTTGTGCGAATGTGAGATCACTGCCCAATTGTAGCACTTACGTATTGTTTCTGCGTGCCTGGTAAAACGAAATTATGCGCCGGTACAAAACCAAGCCGTCTGAGTCTGAGGATTGGATTTTATTAATGTGGAGTTCTAATGTGGTGCAATTGGGCAAAAAAAAATCATGTCATAGCATCCTTAAAATTCCTATACGGAAAAATAAGGCCACTCTAATGCGCATACAGGTAGAAGTTGTGCGAATGTGAGATCACTGCCCAATTGTAGCACTCACGTATTGTTTCTGCGTGCCTGGTAAAACGAAATTATGCGCCGGTACAAAACCAAGCCGTCTGAGTCTGAGGATTGGATTTTATTAATGTGGAGTTCTAATGTGGTGCAATTGTGCTAAAAAAATCATGTCATAGCATCCTTAAAATTCCTATATGGAAAAATAAGACCACTCTAATGCGCATGCAGGCAGAAGTTGTGCGAATGTGAGATCACTGCCCAATTGTAGCACTTACGTATTGTTTCTGCGTGCCTGGTAAAACGAAATTATGCGCCGGTACAAAACCAAGCCGTCTGAGTCTGAGGATTGAATTTTTTTGATTTGGAGTTCTAATGTGGTGCAATTGGGCTAAAACTTTTATGGAATGATTTTTTTATTACATACCCCTTTTTCAACTTTCAGCAATTTTAGATTTTTAGATGTTTTGTCATATTTGGATGGATGAATTTATGAATGAAATTGTTATTGTTATTTCTACGCATTTTTGAAGGTTTTATTGCAAAATTTTTCCATTTTTCTTATTAATCTATTATATGAAAATTTGACCTATGAGTTAGAATGTGGATCATTGAATTAAATTACAAACATTTTTTTTGTTATACACACCTTTATTTCATATTAATGATATCATTTTATGTATCATAACTAGAAACTTACTATAAGAGACTATAGATTTATCGATATTACATGTGAATCTGTGTAATTATCAACCTTTGTTAACATATTCTTATAATTTATTAGCTTATTTTGTATATAAAGATTATATTAAAAACTTTTTAGATATACATACAAACGTGTTCGAAATAATAAGAACAGGCGAAGCGAAAGTAGAGAACGTTCTAACAAATTTTAAAGGTAAGCTTTAAGAAAATTTCTTTCTTATATTTTTATTGTACATATTTTAAGGTTTTAAAAAATACTAAAAGTTGTGTTGAAACTAGTATAAATTTTTGTATGCTGGCAATAATGTTGAACTAAGTGCAAAATTAGCTGTTCGAAAAAATAAGAACAAGTTGGAAAATTGGTAATAATTTCAGTTTAAATGTTTATTAAATTTACAGAATAGAATTATTTGTTTATAATTAATTAATATGAAGTAGCCTCTCCTCCATTATTGATTACTTCGGCACATCTGGACCTCATAGAAGCTATCAAAGTCTGACATCTGTAGAGTGGAATATTTCCCAATGTATTCTTCGCAGCAAGCCAAAGTTCCTCCAAATTTCTGGGTCTTGCATCTCTAAAACCTTTCCTTACATCAATCCAAAGATGTTCAATTGGATTTAGGTCCGCCGATTGCGCCGGCCAATCCATAACATGGATATTATTGTCCTGGAACCAACGCTTTGCCTTCTTTGAGGTATGCTTCGGGTCGTTGTCTTGTTGAAAGACCCATCGCAAAGGCATTTCCTCTTTAGCGTAAGGCAACATCACGGCTTCTAAAATATTATTGACGTAACAGGTCGCATCCATTTTTCCTACAACTTGAACTAGAGGTCCTATACCATCCATCCAAAACACCCCCAAAGCATGAGTCTGAGACCGCCATGCTCTATAGTTTTTACAGTGTACTTTTCTTGGAATTATTGATTAGGAGGGAGTCTAACATACTGTTTATCTTTGCCATGATCGAATAGGACTATTTTTGTTTCGTCCGTCCATAAGATACTACGCCAATCTCACGCGGGGTCAGACTCATGCTTTGTGGGTGTTTTGGATGGATGGTATAGGACCTCTAGTTCAAGTTGTAGGAAAAATGGATGCGACCTATTACGTCAATAATATTTTAGAAGCCGTAATGTTGCTTTACGCTAAAGAGGAAATGCCTTTGCGATGGGTCTTTCAACAAGACAACGACCCGAAGCATACCTCAAAGAAGGCAAAGCGTTGGTTCCAGGACAATAATATCCATGTTATGGATTGGCCGGCGCAATCGGCGGACCTAAATCCAATTGAACATCTTTGGATTGATGCAAGAAAAGGTTTTAGAGATGCAAGACCCAGAAATTTGGAGGAACTTTGGCTTGCTGCGAAGAATACATTGGGAAATATTCCACTCTACAGATGTCAGACTTTGATAGCTTCTATGAGGTCCAGAAGTGCCGAAGTAATCAATAATCGAGGAGGGGCTACTTCATATTAATTAATTTTAAACAAATAATTCTATTCTGTAAATTTAATAAACATTTAAACTGAAATTATTACCAATTTTCCAACTTGTTCTTATTTTTTCGAACAGCTAATTTTGCACTTAGTTCAACATTATTGCCAGCATACAAAAATTTATACTAGTTTCAACACAACTTTTAGTATTTTTTAAAACCTTAAAATATGTACAATAAAAATATAAGAAAGAAATTTTTTTAAAGCTTACCTTTAAAATTTGTTAGACCGTTCTCCACTTTCGCTCCGCCTGTTCTTATTATTTCGAACACGTCTGTACATATGCTATAATACGGAAATAATTTTGTATTGTTGTAATGCTTTTAATGTTTTTATGTTTATAAATACAGTTTAATATTTAATTTTGAAAACGTTCTGCAGTTATACTAAAGCTTAGATGTTGAAAAATTAATACTTTGATTACAACACACATTTTAAAACCATCACAAGTTTTATTTTATGACATATCAGAATGTTTAAAATAATCAGTTATTAATATAAACTCGTATCGATATAAATTGTAAATTTTCTATACCAAATGTAAAAACTTTTCAAACTACACTTCGAGCCCAAAGATTTTTACGCTTCGTTTTCTGTTGTTACTAATGCTCGTACAAATGCGATCTGTTGAATCGAACTCTCATTTTTGTTAAAAAATTTTCTCGAGTGAGGCATAATTTTTTATGTATAGGTGACTTCATTACACAGTAACCACGTGCCGACGTGGCGGAAGGTCTCACGTTCTATCCGAACACTAACTGACACCCCTATTTTAGTAGATAAAACTCCATTTTAATTTGACTATGACTATGGGCCATACATTATAATTCAAATCGTTTTCTAACCATGCTGTAACGTTGTTATGACGATACATATGTGACATATTTATTTCGATATTTTCTATAGAAATCACGCAATACATTTTTCTAAAATTTAAATGAGAAATGTTAGGCTTATTTCCCAGCATCTCACAGAAACCACAGCAAACTTTTGTATGTATGGGATCAAAAAAATAACCACATTATGAAAAAAACTTACCAAACAACTCAAATTGCAATAAATAAAAAAAATGCTATAAAACAAGAAAAGAAAAACAAATAACAGAAAAATTTAATAAAGTACAAATTAAAATTTATTTTTCAGGTCAAAGTCATTAGTTTGAAATACATATATAGTAGGTATTATTCTTTATACAAATCTTATGACTATTTGTTATTATTTATGTACAAGAAATGTATCGTGAAAATTATTAACTTAACTTAAATTACGGCAATTACGTTCGTTTTTATACAATGTATTAAATATTGCGTTATTACTTAAACAGTGAGTACACCGATATATTTATATGCACTAATTTAGCTGCAACTGTTTTTGTTTTTTTGGTTTTTTTCTAATCTTAAATGAGAGCATTTTAATTTATAATTTCGGTTGCTATTTGCAAATCTATTACAATTTTATTATTAAAATTATAATTTGTTTTATGAATTTATCTTTGATATTGCAAAAAAATGTGTATAATTTTCCGCTTCATCTCCCGTTCGTTCTATCTATTCTCCTTTGGGAAGCATGTTCTTGAATACCACAAATAACGAATGTATCAATATTTCAACAATCTATATTGTGATCCACGATATCTTCTGACTGCAGTCCCAGAAACTTGCGGATTCAAAAGGGTTGGGCCAGAGTGAAAATGGTGTTAGATTGTGGTACAGTGGTTCTGTTCGTATTGTTTTCTTTTTTGTGGCACTGTTTGACAGCTAACCCTTTCTTGCTTGACGTACATATACGTACATATATTCAAACAACTGTCATGAAACGTATCCGGTTCGTTCCTCTATTGCCAGTGTCGATTTGCAGTAGAATAGAAATTTTTCGATTGAGTCGATCGTATTTTATTTTGGTATTATGTAACTGCATGTTTTTAATGTATTTTAAATTTTTTGCCAATAATTTACTTTTTATACATTTTATTAGCACTTTTGAAATCAATCGACACGCCAATGCCCCCAAAAATGCGGTAAAAAGATGATCAATTGAGCAGTCACAGTCGCTCGTTGTTCGATCTGGTCGACACTCGTAATTGCTCGATAATCGCTCACCGCTTAGTAGTCGATTATCTATTCGTGTTCGACACTCGCAACAGGGGTGATTACACAGATAATACTCACAAAATCGATACGTTACTCAAGTCTTTTTATTTATCGCTTTTCTTTTTGCGCAATGGCTCACTAATGGCTGTAAGTGTGATCGTTTTTTGGTTTATTCTTACAGAGAACATTTGTGTTAGATATTAATGTTCGCATTTTTTTTTATTTCGATCTAACATTTAAGTTATAACTATTTTTTTTATGATTTTGATTTGTAAACGCAATCGAAAGTGTTCGTTAATTGTACAAAATTAATTCGATATATTTTATAACATATATATTAATCGTTAATCAGTAGTGTCACTTAAAACATATGTACACTTAATACATATGTATGTAAGTATGTATGATAAGTTACTTATATTTCTTATATAAATAAACTTATTGCAATACTGTTTAGTATACTTGTAAATAGTACATAAAAATGCTTCATTAAATATTTATTATGTAACTATAGATAGGCTTACATATGTAACATATATTTATGTAGGTATGTTTAAAACCAATGAGAATTGTTAGTGAGCAATGTTGCATTATGATTGAAATTTTACTTAAACAAAATTTCATTTTAACTAATGCGCTGCTTAGAGAAATATCAACTTGGTATCCTTATTCACCACATGTGGGGAAATTGGAAAATTTCAGTTGCTTGCCACATTTGAGCCTTTTTATTGTAAACTTTTAAATCATTGTTTAAAAATGCTGCTCCGTGTAAACACACTCTAATAAGTCGTTTAAGGGCCAGCAATTTTCATAACGTTACGCCTCCACGATATTGAGCCTTGCTTGCCGCTTATGAGCCTTTTTAAGTAAATATTTTTAGATTATATTTTACAAAATCTAAATTATACTCAGCTCTATGTAAGCGCACAATAGGTCATGCTAGGGCAAGAGATTTTGGCATTGTTTGGCCTTCATGCTGTTGATTGCCGATTTTCATTGAAAACCACTATCTAGACGCATCCTAATAAGTTGTTGTTGGCCAAGCGATTTTTGCATCGATGCGTTTATATGCTAGCATGCAATGTTTGCCTTTTGAAGCAAAGCGCACATCTTGCGGACATTCGGTATCATTCAATAGCGTTTCTTCGCCATCGACGAGCTTGAAAAGTGCATAATCTTGTGGATTGGTGATACGCGCTTTATGTGCTATTATGCGGCATACTTCACGTGTTGTGGTATGTGGACGTACTGGCAGCGTACGTGTTTGCAGTGAACCATTACACTCGTCCGGTATGATGACGCGCAAGACGGATGAGCAAGCGGGTAGTGATGAGGAGCGCCACTGCGAGTAAAGTGTAAACAAATATTTATTAGTCATTAATTGTCACGATTTTAATATTTAATGCGAAAGCTTGTATAGCTTGTAAGTGGTGATATAACCTTAAACACGAAATACAAAAAATTGAGAGAAACAGCTGTTAAAGATAAACAATCCCATATGCTTACAAAGAAATGACGGAATGGAGGAAACATTTTTAGTACACTTCCAAACAAGGTAGGAATTTCTAGTTTTCACCACTTTAAAGAGCGTCTCAAAAACTATCGAAACCAGAAAAAAAGGGGAAAATTTTTTTTTGAGTCAAAATGATAGAGCTGACATTTTTTCCTACTGGTATTGTAGCGGGGTATTACACTTGCCACTAAAAATTATTTTGGACTGAGTAGTCCTCATAACCACTGTTGCCGTTCTGGTTATTTTTAACCAAAATTGGGATTATTTATCACTTTACAACGTTTTTGGTAATTTTTTTCTCTTTTTGGTGATTTATTCGATCTCTTAAGGCTACTACATATATAGTTTTAGGTCAAATATCCCACAAATGCTAGAATGGCACTTCAGAAAAGTGCCTCAAGTTACGACAGAGAAATTAAATTTTTTTTATTGAGAAATGTCTAGCGGCTAAAGAAAACGTCTAACTTTTGATTAATTTTTCATTTCACGATTTCATCTAAATTAAATTTTTCTAATTTTGTTTGAGTTACGTATGTATGTATGAATGGTCCTGTAATTCCAGAAAAACCTGTATGTGTTCGTTTTTGTAAAATGGTAGTTTTTAGGTAATTTATCGGCTAATTTTTGGTTATTTCTTAGTTATTGCTGTGGCAACACTGCTCATAATACCCGTCGTGCAATAGCATGGACAATGACATCTGCTGATGAGTCGGCCTTTGGAGTATTCGAGAGAAAGTTGCTTTGTAGGAACGCTTTGACGTTTCTAAAAGGCATCACCTGGCAAAGAATAGAGACAGAGAGCTTTGTTGGAAGGTCAAAATTATTCAACAGTCATTTAAGAGCTGTTAACCTACATATACATATGTATGTATGTACATAACTGCTGACTCTTAAAGAAAAGAAAAAAGAGAACCGAAAATCGTGGTGAATTGGTGTTATTACACGGCAAATAATTTGAGCCTTTTTGGGCTAAATGTATAACCGAACAAAATTTGGTTTGGAAATGTTTTAAGTAAGCAACATTTTTTTTTCAAAAATGTTTGGACTTGAATCGACGTAATTATAAAAGCCTAATGAATTTTGCTTTTGCACCATAATTATATAAAATATTTTTTTTGTTTATTTTTTATCATATCTTCTTCTTCTTTAAATGGCCATCTAACTGCCTCAGCGGTTTAGACCGTCCAACATAGCTCGCCAGTCATTTCTTCGTTGTGCCAATTGCATACCCCGCGCGATTTTATCATATCATCTCTTGATAAATAGCATTTTGTTATTGAACTACCAAATCTAATTTAACTTATAGATACTCCCACTCTCTCCAGAATACTTACATCTAATGAACCGGTGCCATTCTCGTTTTCGGAAGCCATAAAACTCTTCAGTACATGTACAGCACTACAAAGCGCCGTCAAGTAGTAACCCGCTTCACCGCTCAGCAGCGTCGGTTGCAATAGACCCCACATAAATTCAGCCTCTATTTCGGCGCCTACAAAGCCACACTTGGCTACCACATAAACCAGTACGGGCAGAAAATCATCCGCACCCAGTTGTTGTCCACGCGGACAACCTGTCGCATCGAATATTGTCTTTATTACGCACATAAATAAATCCAACTTGTCCAATGGCAATTCAGCCTCTTGTAAACGTTGTAATAATGCGGAAATTATTTGCAATGATGTTGATGTTGGCGGCGTAACTGTTGCACGTATACCAAAGTCAGCTGAATTACGTCCACATGCATACTTCACATTCTGCGCCAACAATTGTATATCCTCAGAACGTTTATAATAGTCCACAAACATGCCGTAGAGATGTTCACGCAGCGGCAAGACAACCAATTGATGCATCACAGTCTCAAGTATGGCGTCTAGATTAAGGAATTCATCGGATTTCAGTCGTAAACGTTCTGCTTCAATTTCCTGATGAAATTTCCCCTCACCATGTTTGACGAGATAATTTTTCATGCCATTCATAAATTGACGCATATTACGCATAACAACTTGTGGCGCAGCTTCGCGTGATTCTTTGGTACACGAAATGAAATTTTCAATGTTACGTGCAAATGTTGAGCCGGGATCGTGTGCCAGTTGAAGTGTGCAGGTGCGCACCAATTCACCGGGACCGCCATTATGCGCATTCAGCTTGTTACGTGGGTGATCTGTGGAGAGAGAAGAATGCAAAGTGTGGAATTAGAAGAGTGTTTTCTGAAGTGAAGTGAAAAATAGAAGAAATAAAATTTGAAAAAAATAATTGGAACTTAATCTTGTGTAAGTTATTATTCACATAAAATTTATTAAAAGCTTTTGATTGAAATTTTCAGCTTTCCGCTTTTACAAAAATCATCTCCGGAATTATGATCTAAAGATTTACAAACACACTGATTTAACAGAGCTTTGACCATCTGGCGGTAGTGAAAATGTACCTTGTTCCCCTATTTACCACAATGTAGCCCAGAAATGTTAAATTACGAACCTACCAACCATGGCTAACCGTGGCGAATATCTAATACCACAAATTTAAAATTTTTTACTAATACCGACGCATATTTTTGTAATTTGTATGAAAAAAAAAAACAGTGCAACAACAACAAAGTTGTATCCATTTCTGGTTCGCAGTGGAAGTGGAGTTTTCAACACTTTTATCATCAATTTAAGCTACCAATAAATATAACCTCAAAACTCACCACAAATTAAACACCGCAAACGCCGTAATAATCGCTTTAGCGCTTCAATACACTGACATTTTTCATTATAATGATCATCAATGGCTTTACATAATTTCCGATAACGTCGATATAAACGTTTATTTTGCGACATTTTTACACCAAAACCTTTTATCTCTTCAATATGATTCACATTTAGCAATATGTTGCCATATTCGTCGAGACGAAAAAATTTCTTAACATCATAATGATCTATGAGATGCACTTCTGAGGAATGTGCAGAACTATCACGATTGGGGCATTTACCAATTGCGCCCATTATAGAGCATGCCAAAGCTTCAGTCTTAAGTTGTTCACGATTAATGGCAGCATCTTTATTTAGCGGCATAACGGATGAGTCCGTGCTTTGTACTGCCAATGGTGTAACATGCACATCGCCAGTAATCATCACCTCCAATGAGGCGACGCATGAAGATATTGTTGAGCTTGAGTTGAAATGAGTCTCTTTCATTTCAGTTCTTCGACGTTTACATTTAAGGTGTTGTGGCGGTTTTGTGTGCGTTTCGAGATCTTGCGGTATCGCTAAACCTAATTGTATTTGATCGTTGAAAATAATATTGCATAAACTACGTTTCTCGCGTCGCTGCTTAAGTCTTTTGCTGTGTCTATGCGTTAGACTTGTTGTTTGTACTGTTGTTGGTGGCTGTAGAACTTGCACTTCTTCAATTGGATTTTGTTGTGGCTTATTATTTCGCCCAATCAACTCATCCTCAAAATCAGCTGAGAAAAAATTATCCATTCGCGCTGGATTTTGTACAATTTCCCAACCGGACATGAGTTCCAAAAATTGTGCTTCCTCTTTATACTGACGCACTTCTTCGGGATCGTCAAAGAAGATGTCAGGATCGACAATTTCAATTTGTCTGCCACTTAACGAGTTGAGTGTACGATTCGAAATTGTTGCGGCATTTGCACTATTTTCGCTTTCTGTCGGTTTTTCAGTTTTCTTTATGCGTTTATGACGCCGTTCACTTTGTATTATGTTATTTTGGTTCGCGCGATTTACGGATGACGATTTTTTGAACCAAAACATGATATACACTGTAACGATTCTTTCCAGCTAAAACGAATTGTCGAAAGCGAAAATTTCTCATCGACACACGCGTGTGATTGGTGCGCTTGTAGTAACAAGTAAGCTTGTCTTGAAGAACGCCACGAAACGATAAACAACTGTTTTAGTTCAGCTGCGCGCTATGAATCAAGCTATTGGAATGAAATCTGTTTTGCCACTGAACTATGTAAATATTTATGTGGTTCTATTATTTTTATCGTTTCTAACAGTACAACAAAGCGACGTTTTTTTCTTATATATATTTGCACAACCGCGCCGAAAAGCGTGTTGAGCTTATAACGCAAAGTACTCACGAACGTGTTTTTGCAATGTTTACGCGTTAAATTCAAAATTCTAACTGTTTCATGACACGCCGTGAACGCGAGATTTTATATTCGTACAAATGCTTCACACTCGCAGCTGTGTGAGCGAAAAGATAGCGCTCTTGTATACTCATCACTCTCTGTAGCATATTGATAAGGCGTACTTGTGTGTCTTTGTTGCTTAGCATGGAATTGGCGTGCGTGTGAAGAGTAGAGTGCATGCTTCTTATCTCATCTTTAATTGCTACCGCGGCGCGCTTCCGTTTCAGGTAGATATTTCCGTTCGCGCAGTTGCTTCCTTTCAAGGCTGAGTTTGGTTTGAGTAGTTTTTAATTCAGTTACAGATGAGTTTTGCTTTTGTATGCGGGGAAATGCCAAATGGCTTTGATTTTACGCACTTATGTATGTACCTATGGTACAGTTGTTGTTATGCAAATAAGTACTTAAGCTTAGTCGTTGTGGTAAACGTTTCAGTTTCATAAAAACTTTATTAGCACATCCCTAATTTATAACTAAACTTAACTTTTTGCATATATGTACTTTAGTTGTTTTAAATTTTTGTTTTATCCGACTTTGAAAAACTTAATCTATAATTCGTAGTCGCTCTTGGTCGGTCTCATACTGTGCACGATCTCAGACTTCCGTCGGCATATGTTCTTGAAGTTGTAATCAATATGCTTTTGTATTCGTTAGGTGTGTTCTGAACTGTAGTACAGATTTCTTGTCACTCGCTCAAGAACAGTATTTTGAGTTTTTACATCAGCGAAAGGTTTAGGTAGGTGCCACGCCCCCTTTTCGTTATTCCCAGTTTTCATGCAGGTGTTAGCGATTAATCTCATACAACCCCTAACCAAGTTTCATTGGTCTACCCTAAATACATTCAGAGATCTGCACTAGGAAACCTAAGTTGTATAGGAGGTGCCACGCCCTCTTTTTCATTCTTAAACAATAAAATATCGCTCAAGCAAACGTTTTATTTGCATAAAAAAAAAAAACAAATTAATAATAAAACTCAACAAATAATAATTTTTTGATCAAAAAAGGAAACTTAAAGATACCTATTACATTCTATAGATTTAAAAAAATCTAAAAATAATCATTAATTAGTGAGTTTTATAATAAAACTCATACCAGTGACGGTCCCAGATTTATTTCCTTTGACGTAGCCTAAGGTCTTTGTAGTATGCAAAGCGATAAATGCAGTCAGGGAAACAGAAATTGGTGAAAAATATGTTCAAACTCATCATTCAATTCACAAAAGCGGGGAACATTAAAGTAACTCGTTACTCGTTACAATACTAGAATGAGCGTACTCGATGCCTAAAACTATCGATTAAAAAAGTCGAACACAGTAGTGACTGCAGAAGACATTCACACTCATACTCATGATCCAATAATACATGTCATTTTATAAGACCAGCTGATTTCTACGAATTTTCGAATTTTGACAGAACACACATTACTAACGACGATTTTTCATTAAACCTATGAAATAAAAAAACAAAATACATAGAAATTAACTGTCACACTGCTAACTTAAGAGAGAAAAAAATCGATCATAATCGATAAACTTCACTTTTGAAGCAAACCAAACAAGCACGTCATGCGAATATAAGAACACCCCTAATGGAGTGCGAAAAAGAACAAATTGACTTTAAGAGTTTGCGAAATCATCATCATCATCATATGCTTCAAAGATTTTCTTTGGCGGCGTCACACATGCATACATATAAAAATATATCAATAAGTTAAATGGGTTAAAAGGAAATGAGTAGTAATGACTTGAGTCAAGCAGCCTTTGATGTATGAGTCAAGAATTTCGCAGTCGCACATACTCTATTTACATACATAAGCATCCGTAGATGCAGATGCAATTTACTTATCTTAGAAGATTTGCATTGTACGAGAACTAAGTATGCCTACACACTTAATTTTAGTCATACGTTTTTTACCCAGTCAACAACTCGAAGTGTAAACGTAAGCAAAGAGCTTCCAAAAATTGAGCAGCCGTTAATATTGAGCGCAGTAATTCCAACTGAAAACTGTCAATAAACAGACGAGAAGGGCTGTTTATATTTGTTAAAAAAAGAAGTGGGAGTTGCTCTTATAGGCCTATCTGAGGCTAGTTATAATAATCTGCAGTGATTCTTACGATTTTTAATTATTGGCACTATACGGATTTAAGACTTTCAATTAAATTAGTTTGCAATGCAGAAACGGTGTAAGTGAGCCGAGGTACCAAAATGGCTGACACGAATCCACAATCGGTTACCAAAGCCTTGAAGTCGACCTAAAAACATATTTTTTAGTTAGATGATTTTCATGGTAGATAAAGACTCAGGGAGTAGCGGATTATTGTTTTTTTCTAAATAATTCTTTGATGCTACTTTTCGCAGTATTTATCCTAGGATTTAACATCCAACAAATTTGTAATCAATCTTCAAAAGGTTTGCTGGGTAAGTACTTATATACTTATGCAAAAACTTATTGTAGCTTGAATTTGGAACGAGGCTAGGAAATGCATATTTATGATAGAAACATCGTTTGAAGGTAGGAGGTAGGATTCAAAGTTTTAAATATAGGTTATCTTAGAAAAAAAGTGAAGAGATTCGTGTACAACAACAACAATCGTGAAAGGCTCGTAATAACAAAGATAATAAAGTCAACTCTTAAAAGCCGCTAACTAACATAATTGCTATGAACTGTTAAAAAACTGCAACTTAAGGTGACATTCCAATTATTGGAATCACATGCTTGTATCGATATATCCATAATATATAATATTGGTTATAAAATATATATGCAGACTTACTAGTATTCTATCCAGAAACGCTTTAGGGTTAAGAATTGTGTCAGTCCCTATTAAAAAATGTGTTGCATTTTGTATCTTTTTACAAATTAATACCTTGTTTTAGTGCAGCTGGGTATACAAATATGCCGCACAAATGCAACACGCAAATGCACATGTTTTTTTTTGAACTTTCGATTTATTTTGGTATTCAGCTCAGAAATCGAGTTCGATAGCACAGTAATGCAAACAAATAACATCGCATGTCAACACCTTTGATCCGAATGGAAAATATTTAATAACGGTCATTGACAATTAAAATTTTTTTACATAAATTTTTTTAATGCTTTTTTCTGTACTTCCTTTTCGTAAGTACGACATTTGTTAAGTAGATGATTATTTCATATTTTTATATTGTAAGAAAATAAATGTGAAATACTTAGCGCCGGGGTTGTAGTACTTGAAATATATTGCCATATCTTACGGTTAGCTAAAGTTATGCTGCTGAATTTCAAACCGATATCTATCTCGCTCTTTCTTTTCCTTAACATACTCGGTGATTGCACCGTTCTCTATCTACCTCTATGTACATACATATATCTCTTTCATCCATATATCGCTCGATCAATTATTGCCTATTCATCTATATAACCCTTTCTCTATATTTGCTCTTTTTTTTACTCTCCGTTCGTAAACTCTTTTCCGTGGCATCCCTAACGGAAATGTTAAGATACATTGCTAAAGCTGTGTCAGACTCACAGTAATCGTTTGAAGTCGATAACAATGACCAGTTTTATTTAAATTCTTCATGTACTGAATATGTAAAAACTGCCTTTTACATAATCGAAATTATTAACCAAAAATACTATCATTGGAAAGATTTTTCATAAAGTTTGCATTTAGCATTTCCTGCTTTAATTAAACTCACACCATCGTTACCCTATGTAAATATGTATTTGTAAAAATTATATTTTTAAATCAATTACATAAAAAGTCAAACAAAGCAAGGATCTTAAAAACTGCGTATTAGAAAATAACAAATATGATTCAATATGTTACTGTTATTGCATCAGCCATTTCCTAACCCAACTAGACAGTTTTTTATAGACAAAATTGACAGATCTATTATAGTATACATGTATAGGTATATATGTACATATTTATGAATGTTGTCTGGCAGATAGACCATTAAATCGGCCAAAGTAATCCATGTCAAGCATTGCTAGTTTATTTTGATTTATTTCGTCTCACGTGGCAGACAAAATTTGTCTCCGATGGCCTACTGTACTTTTGCGTAAGAAATAGAGATGAGATTACATAACGTGTAATACCGATGTACGGCTGTACCGATATTCAATTTATAGCTTAAAATTATACTGAGATTCTTGAAAGTAATAATTTGTTTCTATACCTTTAACTTAGTTAGCGGTGTTTGTTTAAAAAGTGTTGACTTTATTGAATATTTTATGAAGATTTTTTAATCTTTATTGTTTTCTTATCTTAGCACCACCTTGTGGTAGCGCAATTTTCGGTACTTTTGTTCCCAGATAACGATATTTTGTATCTCGGCACGGATGTTTTTCTTTTTGTAAGCTTTTTTTCTGTAATAGGTTTGGGCAGCATGAGGACCTTAAGTGCTATGACCCTTTTCTACTGATAAAAAAATGTTAAATGGAATGAGAAAAGTGAACTGTAGATTATGAATTGATACCGTATTCGCATCTCAGGTCCCCATAAACGCGCCCATCTCTAATAGAAGTTTTATACAAATATTCTTCCTTAAGCGAAATTAATTTATATTTAGGTACATATGTTTGTTTTGTGTTTGCTTAACCTCGCATCATATATTGCGCCAACTAAGTACAACAATCTCAAGAAACCAAAATGCGAAATACATACGAGTACATATAAAAATCGTTTAGAAGGCTAAGCGCCATTTAAAGAAGAAAGATACCTACTAGTATGTATTGTGAATGTTGGGAATATTAGCATACTTAACAATTGCAGCGCAGCAATGTCCCTAGTATGCGTGAGTATTAGGGTATGCCATTTATTGATTGTAATATTATTGCAAAGAGTTTGACATTGGTTTCAATTAGCATATCTTATTGGTAAATCTTATTGATACTAATCTACAATAGGGTGGGGATTTTTTTATATTCGATAAGTTTCGATTTCACGAGTAAGGAAAATTTCTGAATGGATGTCTATCGAGTTTATAAAATTAAAATAAATAAATAAATAAAAATAAAATATTTATATGTATACACATTGATATTGTATGTATGGGGCAAAATTCGCCAAGTGTACCAGGTGAAAAAATGTATGTACATAAATATAAACTATGTTGATGAGGATATACCACCCAATAATTATGATTTATTACTTGCCAAAAAGGCACAGCGGCGTTTTGAGTTTTTCAATCCGCGAAAAAAGTTAAAACTCAAAACTTAATTTTTATTCTTGAGGAATAAAGTATCGCTCAAGAAATAACTTTTATTTTTGATCAAAAAAATAAAAATAAAAAATAACTATTATGTTTGATCAAAAAAATAAAAATCAAAAAATAACTTTTATGTTTGATCGAAAAAATAAAAATCAAAAAATAACTTTTATGTTTGACCAAAAAAATAAAAATCAAAAATAATGATTATTTGTAATTTATATGGATTTCCCTCAAATTTTTTTAGTTTATAGAAGCTTTTTGTTGAGCATGAAGAGTCGTGCATATTCATATACTTGAAACGTATCTGCGATATTGGGAAGTCTTCCATTTTTGATGCTAAAAATACAAAAATAATCGTTACGGGGGGTCCCTGGTCTTAGTCTCTTAATGTGCTAGAGTAAGCGAAAAATGTATCGCTGTCGGAAGACTCACACATGAAGGTAATGTTAGAATCTGAAAATTGTTATAAGGGATATTTTTTTTAAAATAAATTTTTTTATGAAATGTGTAGGAAAAGGCATAGTTTTGGGATATAAATTCAGCTGACAGAAACTTAGATCTACGAATGATTTTTAAAAGCCTATCCATAAGTAGTGATGTGTGCATAAGTGAAAAGTTCCGCAGAGATCATTTTTCACCGCATTTGCTTAAAATTAATACACTCAATTCACTTTTCGGACTCTTTTACAAAAATATTGTAAACTTGAAAAATTGGTATCACCCTAATACACAGCCATGTAAAATAGATAATAAACTATCAACTTATTATGTATATCTACCTGGAAAATGATCATAGCGGTACTGTTTTGTGGTCACGCCACGATCACATGTTCACAATGGCCTTGTCTTGTGAGCCAACACTTTTAATTTGGAGACTCAAATGCCATAAACGGACTACCTGATAGGAAGCTATTAAACTATATAAATATGTATAAAAGGTATTCGCCTACTTTGTGAAACTCTTTTGAGTAAGAATTGAGTGATGCTAAAAGAAGCGCAGCCACTAAAATGCTTTTAACTCGACTGCGAAAGATAAACTCAAACGTACGGTTGTCTCGCTCTAATATGTACATTTCGAAAGGAAGAATGTATGGAGATTTGAATGTTGAATTCGCTCTTGATTTATCCAAAAATGCGAAATAACCAATAATATCTTGAGACACAAATTATCTTGTTCTTGATTGAAAGTTAGAAATGAAAAGTTTTTTGACTTAGTACAACATACACCAGTTGGAAACCAGAAACTAAGCTGATTTCAGATCTACATATTTTTTAACTTGTCTATGTCAAAAATATTCGGAATCATAGTCGTTTCTCAGCACGCATTTTACTTAGAATCTTTACTTAACTTAAGAATACACTTAAAATATCTTATTCAATGACTTTAAATTTCGAATGCACTCATTGACTCGCTTTTTGACTAAAGAATGAAAAAATGAAGTATGAAGTCTTTTTAAAGTCACGACTTTGACGTCATTTAGAGAAGTCACTTACTGACTTAATTTTTTGAGTGAAGTCACTAACTATTTGCAAAAAATATAGTTTACGATCATGTCTCGTATACCACAGGTAAATTGACTTCAAATGACACCATATGACTCCAAATGGCTTCAATTGACTTCAGTGAGACTTTTTATTCAATGAATGCAATACATGAATAACCAAAAAATGAATGAAAAAAAGAATTCGAAGTCGCAGAATGAAGTCTGAATGGTGACATAATTTTTTAAGTCCCAGTCAAAGAATTCAAAAAATGGCTGCAATCATTTTGCGATAAATCAAATGAATAATTATTCGCAAAAGAATGCATTCTTTTACATCTCTGTTAATCATAACCATACTAAGCAAAGATTTTAGCTATAATGAAATGTAAGAGGGTCCCCTTATGAAACATTTAGTTGGTTGGTAGTATGACGAAATTTTTTATATTTTGTAAGGTCACCCTGTGCCAACTATTTTATTCACAAACCATAACCATAGACACAATCCTGATTTTAAAAAGTTAAAATGAAGTATTCGTTATTTTAAAATTAAAACTTCGTTTTAGACGTCAAATTTATTTTAAGTTGACTATGACAGCCATGAAATGGTTTTTATTTTAGAATCATGTTTTAGTAGATAAAACTCTATTTTAATTTGACTATGAATATGGGCCATGGTTTTATAACTTTTTTTATAAATTGGTACAAGATTAGCGACTTTTTATGAAATAAACAAACCACCAACCGTTGCAGTCACATTACGATTATCTAAGATTTTAGAAATTTATACTTGGCTAATATACATAAGTATATATATATGTATGTATATAAATGTTTGTAAATAGGTACATAAATATCTGCATGCGCACTGATGCATTTGTGTTAATGATGCACGGAACCGGGTTCCATTAAGAAGCAGCGATTCGGACTTTCACGGTAAACGAAAAGTTTTGTATAAGAGAATCAGACTCGGACTCCGACAACCAAACTAACTTAAAATCGTCATAACCGCACTAGAGTCAGTATTCTGCGTCGCACATCACTAAATTCTGTATTATCAGTACGACGTTTTGTCAACGAGATATCAACCGGTAAACAAAGCGATCTGAGTCAAATAAAATAATTTATCATATTTTTATTTATTTAAACTTTTTATGGATTTGTTTTTTTATTAAACATCAATTAAACAATATAATTCGGCGAAAAACAGCTCCGACAGATTTAGACGGATTTCTCCAAGGCGTTCAAGATTTCAGACAAGGGCGCTGATGATATTAATATTAACGGCCTTAATAGCTGCGACGTAAGTTCTGTAGTGGAATTCACTAACTTATAGCGATTCGATTCGGTTCGATTTTTCGAGATTTTCAAAAGCGATTCGGTCGCTTGCACTATCGACTATGCGATTCACTAACTTTCTTATAACGGTGAGGGCAAAAGATTTCTCACCCCGCCATAAGACATACTCTAAGTATTCAAATGCCATTTTTTAATAATAATAGTATGGATATAATATTATTATTTAAATTTTTAATAAAAAATTCAAATTATGTGCTTTTCATTTAACGACACAGAAAACAACTGCAAATTGTGTGTCGTTTACTTTGCGAAACAGCTGATTGCGAATAAGCGAAAATCGAGAAAAAATAGTAAGTGAATACCAAATGTCGTGATAAATATCGGTATGACAAAATGTCGATTGCGAATGTCATAATCGAAGTTAGTGAATTCCACTACTGGTTTCTTGAAAACGAATAAAGAGTCGACTAAAGTGGGCCTTGCGTGTCTGGTGGCAACAGATGAAGCGAAAAGCGCATGTTTTATTGGAAAGGTCAAGTGTGGAAGATCTTTTACTAACTTTGTTTTAAAATTTTTTTTCAATTTCGAAGAATTTTTTTTGCAGTGCAGCTGTTATGTTTTTCCTCTATACCTTATCAAACTTTAATTGAATATTAAGTGATTTCATGAGACATATTTATAATTAAATGCTGATTGGTCGTGGCGGCTGATAAGAGTACAGTTTTATAGAATTCATATATATTTTGCTCATTTTTGATTAGATGATAGAGGCAAGGTCTTCGCAGTAAAAAAGAAAATCTTTGCGTTTCACTTGAAATTTTCTTTACTTATTTTTTTAAGTTCATTATGATCACTTATTTATACCCAGCTGTGCTACTTTGCAAGGCATTATATTGTCGTTCACATAATCTGGGGTTGCGAATTGCATAAAGTCATTGAGTGATAGAGTCTCATTTACCAAAGTTATTGGGATGAATAAGCGGTCTACTGAGCCAACTCAATTTTGGTTAACTTACTTTCCGTGTGGGAAAGGTTTTCATTGAAATTGCACGAAATTGAATTATAAGTGCACCCTTTTTTTCGATACCGAAAATTTCCAAAAAAAATTTAGGTTAGTTTTTACAAAAAAAAAGAAAAAAATTAGATACGCCAACGTGCATGTCAAACGAAAGGTATTTTACGTCGTATTTTTAAATAAATATTTTTAAACAGAGTTATGACCTAGGGTTGCCACTTAATATTATATTTCTTTATTATATATTGTTTATCTCTAAAACGACTTCACACTATTTTATTAATTTTGTTAAGTTCTTCTACTAAAGTGTTGAAGGCTTATAATGATTTTACAGCGTTGCCACATATCGGAAAGTAAAATAAATAAATCAAATGACGTATGCGGTATTTTCGGTCAATTTATAACAACTTAATTTGTGGCTAATGTTACCACCTAGAGTTTTTGCCATACAGTTTTTATCTCGAAACCGACTTGACTCACTTGGGTGAATTTCGCTGGTAGTTTATATCCTGCATTTCACTCTAGTATCTATTACCATTCAGTGGTAAATATTTAGAACAAATTAACTATATGGCAACCTCGAAAAATGCAAAAATTTCTCTCACAACCGTTTACGTTAGAATGAGAATATGTAAGTCAGTGGAAATAAAAACCAATATCTTCTGGCAATCATCACGTTCACTGTTATGCAACTCACAACAACAACTGGGTATAACGTTCGGTTCCAACCAAACTTTTAGACTTTCCTATCTTTCTTCTTTTTTACTAATCTCAGTGATGCGTGTGGTGTGCGAATAAATAATTGTTACAAACTTATTTCAATTAACAATTATATATGAAATTTATTGTGTGCTGTTGACACACTTTTTAAGCGGATGAGAATTACGTTGTAGTTATGTAGTTATGTATAATTTTCGCGACAACTTGTCTGTCTTATTTACTAAGATCTAAGATCACATCTAACAATAATTTGCTGTATTAGATTAGAGTCCGCTGAGCGATGCAATTGAGTTATTGGATTGCATCATTGTTTTTCTTAAAAAGTCACAAGGACATATCACTGCAGAGATGAGAAGGATTCGGTCGAAGATCGGCAATTACAGTTTTCGATAAAATCCACTTGCCTCGAGAGCAGAGGAAGTTAGAAGAGAGATATCGTGGCACCACAGACTTCAATGCCGAAGATGTACTTGTGCGCCATGGTACGAATTATATCCTAATCCCGACGACGCCTTTCACAAAGTCATGCTAAGAGAATTTATATTGGTAATGCTTTGGTGTTCTCAATGGCAGTTAGTGCTCGCTCAAACAAATCTCTATTTTGAGATCATCGTGAGTACTACATGGTAGGATTTAAATAATTTGATTTCGGGTTTGGGTTCGGTATTAATCTTTAATAAAAATATCCGTACATATACATATAAATTACTCAATGTGGTACATATCTGGAAAGCTTAGTATCAAAGTTCGATTTCAAGCTCTTACATTCCCATAAATTCTAATCGCTATTGGCTCTTTAACCGCATTAAGCTTGCATGCATACTAGATCTAACCAGTTTAACTAATAGGTTATCTCTTTCTTTAGAGTAAGTATATACAACAAAGCTCAACTTCCAACTGTGGGAGCAGCAATGTTCAATGCTAAGCAGTTATTTACAAAAGAAATGTGCATGTTTTTTTTCAACCAGTTATGCACACCAACGGTTTGAGGGAGTTCAGTGTGTGAGAAAATAAATAGTTAGCGTTTGTGTGACAAGCAGTAAGTAACTGTTTATGTCGAGATAATGGTTCAGTTATGCTTGCATAGCATGGCAGTACATTGCATGGGTTCTGTCATTTTCGATATCTGTTAAATGTGTTTTACATGTATTCGATTATACAACGCATGGCAACCCAGAGCATGGCATAGAAGTCTGTTGAATTTTGATCTCTATGTAACTTAACATACCTACTGTCAAAGCTTTTGCTTATTATTCTTATAAATTTTAGTAACAAACAAATAAAAGCGGTGTAATGGAAGAAGAAAAGCTGAAAAAATGTGTGCGAGCTCATGAAATTCTGTATGTTTCGCGAATATCTGATTTTGAGGGGCTGTGCGTTGTGCGAAGTATAATCAACATTTTCTTTTACGTGCTGTGTATTGCTATGCTATGCCCTGCTATGCAAGCTTAACTGAACCATAATTTTTCAGTGAACGCCTAGCACACACATTAAAACCAAAACAACACACCACCCAACACTGTGCATCACTGTTCTAAACTCATTCTCTTGCTGCATGAATTCACATGAGTGTGCCACTAACAAGTGAAAGAAAATGCAGAATGCATACCAACACACATACATACATATAAACATCACATCCAAAGGGCAACGACGAAGACTGTCATGTGCTAGTCGGTTAATTTTTGCGTCGCAATACCCTCAAAACTGATAAAAACCGATTAGAAGCTTAAAGTGAAAATAATTCAGTAAAACGCACAAAAACGCTTTCCAAGCGCCTGCGGCTTTGTCATTGTTATTATTATTGTGTATAGAGTTGTTGTATTTCAACACATGAGTAAATGTAATGCTCTAAAGAAGAAGAAAATGAAAAACGAGTCATTGGCGTGCGACCAACATTATCACTACCAGACAGACGACAAACAGTAGCGCGCTACAGCACAGCACGTCAGAGGCGACAATGACGCGCCATGCCGCCCGCACAAGCAGCCATTCATTCAGTGCGTAATTATTTCAATTGATAATATAAAAATAAATAAACAAAAAAGAAGTAAATATTTTATTTTTATATAAATCGGGTATGTGCTATGTAAACAAGCAATCTAATTTTAGGTCACGGTTGGCGTCTGGCATCTAGCAGTGAGCGCCGCATGCGCCTGAGCTGCAGCGGCGGTAAAAATCTTGAGACATTTTTTACTGTTGCTGGCGCGCCTACAAGTTGTCTTCAACTTAGACTTCACAGCTAAAATTTACTGCGCAGAATCATAGACAAACATTGGTTATCTGAGGGTTTGATTACCGTTTCGACATTAAAGTAAAGAAATCTCATGGCGATTGCAAGTGTCAACCACAGGAATGTTTCACACGCTTCATGAATTGTTTCTAAGTATTTATGTATATTTACAGAAGCACACTCGGCCGAAAGCCGGCTCGAAAAAGTATTTCTATTTTTCGCAACAAAAAACAGTGTCCCATAATCATAGTGAAATTAAAATAGAGCTTTATCCACCTACATACATATGTATATATTAATTAAAATATATTTCGATTTTTAAGACGGAGTTTAATCAGGGCTGCACAACGATATAAACGAAAAAATTTCGTTGTGTTAATTATCAAAAAAAGTATCAAAAATATATTTCGTTTTCATAATTATCAAAAAAAATTTGTTTCGTTCAAAATCAAGAAATAACAAAAAAAAATTTTCGGTAACGTTTATTCATTTTGCAAATTAAGCTGGGTCGGAAATCCACGTTATTTCAATTTATTTGTCAAGTACAAAAATTAATTAGTAAATCAAGGAACACAACAAAAAAACATAGTAAGTAACAAATGGGCGCATGTACATTAGGCTCGATCGAAAATTCATGTTATTAATTAATTTTTTTTTTTTCAACCACCTCTTCGACTTCTGATGGATTCTGTTCTGAGAGCGCAAGAAATTGGTTTTCGTTGCTTCAGCAACAAATGGCTTTGATTCCCCTTTCTTTTGCGACCCATCTCAACCAATATTATTTTGAAATACTCAAATATTTTTTGTAAATTATTTTGACAAAAACCGAAACGAAAATTATTTTGATAATTATTTTTTGATTTTGAACGCACCGATATATTTTTTTATTGAGCTTTTAACGTTAATATTATTGATAAGCAAAACGAAATCAAATTTTTTTTTCGTTTATAAATAAATTTAACGTTATTTTTCAGCCCTGGTTTTAATTTTAAAATGACGAAATCTTCATTGTAAAATTTTATAGTCACGGTTTGTGTCTATGGTTGTGCGATGTCACGACGCTTACTCCAAATTTGAGTTTGGCTTTTTCGCTTATTGCCAAAGCTGTCTTATGGTTTGTGAAAAAAATGCTCAGATAGTACTTTTTTGAAAGTTATTATAAGGAAGTTGTGGCATAAATATTTTGCAATAAGCCGCTATTGAATTGTGTTAAAACATGCCATCAGGGTTTATCACAAGGTGATTTTATCGGAGCGTAATGGATTCATATCTGGCAAAGGGGATAACGTCAGTATAACTCTGTAACACTTATTCTTAATTCTATTGAAAGTCCACTTTCTCTTTCCATTCCTATTACTTTACATATTTATATTCTAATCCTTTAATTTTTCTTTTTTTCCGGACTTGGTACACAAACTAAAAAAAGGGATTGGATGAGTAGTTTCAGCGGAGTTGGCTTTTATTCGCCTTCATTACAGAACAATAATATCATTCTATAAATCCGTCTATCGAATCATTGGTAACATTCGACAATATTTCGTAAATTTAACCCCCACCTGACAAAAAGTAAGGTAGTAACTTGCCAACCACAAGCTTTTACTCTTCTAGGTCGGATCCTGAGCAACTTAACTGAACTCTAAAACCAACCTTCCTTGTTGCTTCGCCCTGCCCAACAACAACAACAACAACAACCAACCTTCCTTCCTTCCAACTGAAAGTATAGGATTGGTTCTTAGAGCGCAACGTGCCTAGGAAGGGTCGACTAACTATTGTCCAACATACTAAAAGTAACCTGTCCAGACTGTGAACACATACATACATCTAATACATTTACATACACATGAAGGGCTCATAACAAAAAGGATCTAAGTGACATTTTTTTTTGAAATTGAGTCATACCCATATTTGTATAATGAAATATGGTGTTTATTTATTGGCAAAGAGATCCGAGTCATTTCGGACAATGTAGTGCCATCTATTTGCTATACAATAAACGCCCTACCCCCACATTCACATCGAATTTTCAAAAGGCAGTAAACTTTAAACTTGAATATCTCAAATCAATTTCGGAATCACTAAGAACCATTTGGTTCTAAACCCTTCATATATAATGAGCATGACAAGAGCTGTAATTTCACCAGACTTCTCCATCCCTGCAGCGCGATCCTGTTTAGATACATACGTTCCTAGTACTTCAGTTGGAACGCCAAACTGCCCATTACAACAACAACAAATGTACGAGTCTTCTGTGACAACAGCGAAACTTCATTGGCTTTACACTGCCATTGTAAATATGTCTTAAAAGACGTGGATCCAAATTTCAATTAAATCTTCTGTGACAACAGCGAAACTTCATTGGCTTTACACTGCCATTGTAAATATGTCTTAAAAGACGTGGATCCAAATTTCAATTAAATCGGAAAGACGCTGTGCGGTGGGAACAGTACTTAGTTAGTATTCTGTGTAGGACAAACTATGGGAAATCTAAATTGTGCCAATAAAGAATCAGATCCAATCAGATAATCTCAGTTGTAGTTGTAACTGTTGAAAACCTTTTGATTGAATAGGCTTGCAATAGCCTCTTTGTGAGTTCACGAAATGTGTCTCATACCTTCAGTGGTTACATACGAGCTACACTAGTAGCACTAATTGCGACTATCAGTCTCCTTGATGGAGTTTTTAAGTCCGAGCTGCCTTATTGACTAGCCATACATACAACAAAATGAGTACTTACGCAAAATTTCACGATCTCGCATGCTTGGATTTCGTAGTATTGTCGCCACCTTTTGTCGGCCATTCGATTTCTTAGCTTTTAAAGTGTCTTGACTGCTTTCTTTGGTACTCAGTTCTTCAACTAGGGTGTCATCTTCCGAGACGACGGGTCGACATTTCGAAAAGTGTATTGTATCTGAAGCAATGGTGGCATCTAGAAACGAAAGGCAATGCCAAAGAATTAAAGTACGCACTCAAAATAAATAAAACAAACCAACTCACCATCGGCTGGGTTAATAGAATCCCACTGCGAAGAGTCCCATGGCTCTGAAAATACTGTGCCATCATCCGATTGCGCTGAGTCGATGCCACTAAAATATGTTTGACAGAAGGCGTAAGTGCCACCCACATTGTCGTAAGACGAAAGGCGACTGCCAGTTTGACTGTCAAAAGACTTTTGACTACCATGATGTTCGTTCAAGTGCTTTTGACCATTTTGATATGTTGGCTGTGGTGGCGTTGAGCAACGCACTATTTCCGGCAAATTCAAGTCGGGGCAACGCTTCGCAATTATTTGATGCACCGTTAGCGGCTTCTGTTTATTCTCTTTGTTTGCTTCGCGACCCAATGAGTTCTCCTTCTCGGGCTGTTGACGCCATTGTTCCTCCGTGTCATAATCACCATAATTATTATGGCCATTATGCTCCTCAGCACCGCAGCCAACTTCATAGTCATCATCTTCGTCGCCATCTTGTTTACCCATAAACTCCCAACTACTATCGAGTTGCCATTGTTCGAAGCGTGCGCGTGCACGTTTTGTCGGTTGTTGTTGCTGCGCTGACGTTTGTTGTTGCGTCTGTTGTTCCTTTTGTTGTTGTTGCTTCTTTTTAAGTTCATCCAAACTACCAGCGATTTTCTCAAACTCCTTGGGTATCAACAACGGACACAAAGGTGTGCGTGCCAATCCGCTTTTGGGCGGTTCGGAATGTCGATGATTTGCAGGCAAGAGTGGTCCACGTTGGGACCGTCGCAAAATGCTGGCTGTGGTAAGACCTGCTTCACGTAGCGCATCCGCTGGTTCCGCATAGAAGGGGCTGCCTTGCTTGCTGCGTGAGGCAGGCGTATCGGCGGTGGGTGTTGTATCACCTTCCGCGGGTTCGCATAGTTTAAACTGATCTTCGGATAGTGATTGGCTCATAAGGCCGGGCAAGAGTAGGCCAGCGCGCGAACGTGGTTGCACATCAGCGGAAAATTGTATGAGTTGTTGTGTGTCACACGTGTTGGTGGCGGCAGCAGCTGACTCGGCAGTTGGTGTGGATGCGGTTGCGGGCGTGGGATCACTGTTGTTTGGCGGGTTGGCAGTAGAGTTGGCAGGTGATAGCAAGTTGGCGCCGAGGGAAGTAATTGTGGCTGTAAATGGAAGAAAGAGTTAAAGTTTTAAAAAGTAGCAGGCGTCGTGCATTATATATCCAGTAGTGAGTTTTTCAAGTACATCAAGCTCGTATTAGCTAAAAGATGAACCTTTATTCTCTATATTAAACTGAAAGGACCCCCCTATTATCGCTGGAGCTCCACACTTCCTATTACGAGTCTAGAATGTCGCGGTGTTGATTCAAAGAGAACTTGGAACTCCCAAGCCTCTGTCGAGTCATATATGGGGAGAGAAAGAGAAAATAAGGGCAGCGCATAGTAATCACTCCTCTTCGGACTTCTTCCCTTAAGCAAGACTTATGCCTCCCTTTGTCCTAAAATCTTTAAAATTAAAGCCGTATTTATTCGATATTTGCATGCTTCCGAGTAATCAGATCGGCATTCTAAAAAAAAAGCATCATCTGGCTCCTTCCGACTTCCTTTTTTCTTTTGAGTATTTGGAAGCCTACATCCAGCATAATACATTTTCTACCCCAACCAATGTGAAGAAGCTTAAACTTAAATACATGGGCACGCACTACTGGGTATAAAATATTTCTTTAAATACAGCAATTACTTACGTGTTTCCGCTAGCAAATCCGGACGTTTGCCCTGTGCGCCTTCCGTCGGCTTAAAACTCGACAACAAACCAGTGCGGTCATTCGCCTCTTGTGTCCATAGATCCTCATAGTCGCTGATCTTATCACCCAATGCGCTGCGGCAGTAAATTTGTGGACTCTCCAAAATGTCCGACTCCTGATAGTGTTTCGACTCTTTGCGCGCTTTGGCACGCCGCGATTTGCTGCTGCCACCCACTGCGCTGGTTGGTGTGCCAGCTGAACATGGTGATAATATTTTCCTTTGGCTGTGATTCGAGTCTTTGCTGCTCTGCGATTGCCAGCGACTGCCATTTGAGGAGCCCTGTGATGAGAGCGTATCCTTGCATTCGCCTTCGGGTGATAAACGTTTCGAGAATGTTTGAAATGTGGCATTTGAATTGTGTGAGCTTGGCGCAATCATATTGGTGGCTGTTGCGGGTGTGGTGACTTCAACAAACTGTGGTGAGTTATTATTCTCCATGGAAAATGTCACCGTAGTTGTGACCGTAAAATTATTCGCTGAACTCAAAGCGGCATGATCCGTTGGCAGTGGACTGCTGGGCGTGAGCGGTTTGAAACAACGCAGCGGTGGTGCTGGCGGCTTGCGTAGATCTAAGTTAAGCGTGTTTGGCGGCTTAGGACGTTGGGGGCGTATGCCATTGTCGGTGACGCCTTTCATACCGCCCTTGGTAGGCAGTGCTGCGAGATTGTGCGATTTGAAAGTGCTCAGATTGCCATTTGGCGCGCACGCCGTTGACTCACCAAGTAACGCATTGCGTTGATTATTCACATCCACCGGTGACATTGTTAATATTACTGAATCCACCGATTCTGGACTCATTAGCTGCATTTGTGGAGCACCGCTTGTGGTGAAAGAACTCATGCTCGAATTGGTATCCGACGGCGTGCCAGCTTGGCTAAAGAGTCCCACTTGATTATTGGTTGGACTAAAGATCTTAGCAGACTGTGGTGCGCCAGAATTGCTGAAGACTGTTGTGCCAAGACCGCTAGTTTCAGTCAACGAATTGGAGTTTGGTGATTTAGCATCGAGTAGCGTAGCCTCTGATTCATGTGGTTTCGGGCAAGACATGGGATAACGCCAAAACTCTTGTCCCAATAAAGCCAGCGAGGAGAGTTGTTGACGATTTTTGACTTCGCGCAAAGCACGTGGCAGTACAAGTTGTACGGGTAACTCATCACAACACTGGGCATAGTGGGCAATCAGCGCTGGGATTGAGTCGAATGTGAAACGTGAACTTTCTAGACTTAAAATGCCATCGTTTGATTGTATTAAATAGTGTTCTATGTAGGGTCCAGTATCCGGTGGCAGGCGTACTGAGACTGCCATTGTGTTGATTTGGCTGGAGCCACGCACAATGAAGTTCTGTGAAAGAGAAAGACAAGTTTAGAGTTTAGTGTTCAGTTGAAGGATAATATATGAAGTCCACTATAGAGATAGAAAGTTTTGTGAGGCATAAAGGGAAACGCATAAGACAAATTACTCAGCGAATATATTCCCTGATTGGAGCTTACGACTGTTTAAAATCGGCAATGCTGCCTGAGTTGAAGTGGTTCTAGTTAGTAGCTGCAAAAGGGGTTGGAATAGGTCCTATAGAAAAGGCCACCCGAAGCGTCTTGCAGATGTAGCAGAAATGTGCTTCTCTTAAAATGTGGTTAGATAAGTTGGTATGCGATTTGGGCTCCAACTATTTGGGGAAGCAGAGAGGGGGCTCGACACCTCTTCTAATTAGATGCAGATATCGTACAAACCAAAGGTTGGATTAATAAAAAAAATGGTACTTTGGGCAAGCAATATATCTAAAGGACTCATTCTAAGCCTACAATGATTCTAAGACCCTCAGAACGTATTCACTGGCTTTATTCGAAGGTCATAAGATCTCGAAGTCTGTTAATGGCGTTTACTTTTTCAAAATTAGAGTGGTCGAGGCTGGCAGTCCTTTGCTAGATGTGAACCCGGTACACTCCAGTACTTCCTTGCGATACTTGCTCAACCGTCGTGGGCGACATTTGTAGCCTTCTGAGACATGTCACCCCTACCATATCCGTAGATCAACCATCGAGTTGCACGCCATTCGCTTTGTGAGTTAACCCCAGCAGGGGCAGCCCTTTAGTATTTGAATATTTAATTCAAAAAACTGGATGAATACTTCAAAAGCAAAATTTTTTTTCCTCAAACATCATTTCCGGTGCAATAAAATTATCTTTCGCTTTGTTTTTTTTGTAGCTACTATGAACCTGTTCTTGATTGAATTTTGAAAAAAAAAAACCAGTGGCGGATTCAGGATTTTGGCAAGAGGGTGGAATTCAATTTTTTTTAATGAAATTTCGAGGACATCTTTTCCTGAAAAGTATGGCTTTTTGGATTGGTGGAGTTTGCACCCGAAAACCACCCCCGTAAATCCGCCACTGCATGAAACACATACATGCATACAAATCACATCCATCAACTGCAGCGCAAAATTTAATGTTGCGTTAAAAATCTGCACATAAATTTATTATGATTACAACAATGATAAATTGTCATCAGTCAGACGCGCGCATCTTTTCTACTTGGCCATTTACATTTAACACACACATACTAATGCATTAGATAAACACATAAGCCTAACACTGCAACATTCTATTGTTTGTTTGTTTGCATTTGTGTAGTTGTTGTTGCTGCTCATTCATTGAAAAACTTCCATTTTTTTTGTTGTCTTCCGGAGACTTGTGCTGGGTGCGTTGTCAGTGGTGCTACACGGCGTATGAGCAACATAAATTTCAAGTGTCGCATCAAGTTAACAGGCGGGGTAAGTGTTAGTAAGAAAAGAAGTTTGTTTGTTTGTGTGAATTTTGAAAATGGAATCGACAAAATTAACGCTTAAGTGCGTTTGTCACACTTAAGTGCACAAGTCTGTGTGGGTGTGAGCCACCTGCTTATGAATTTAACGCCGCTGCAAAAGTATTCAAATACGAATTCATGCGGGGCATTGTTGAAGCGAAACTTTGCAGACGCTCAGTAACCAGCAGCAGTGCTCGAACAAAAGTTTTTTTTGCACATAATTTTAATAGCCAAGTAAATAAGTAAATATGCAAGTATGTAAATCGGATAAGATATGAAAATTTGTGCATTTATTTGTTTTTTTTTTTTTGGTTTTCTTGCTCGTTCAAATCTCTGATTTTATGCTTTGTTTATTGCGTGGGGCGTTAATCGTTTTCACATTAACAAACGTTGTAAAATAAATGGTCAATGAGACGCTGCTGTCAACATGCGAAAATTTTGTTTGGTGGAGGCGTGAAGTGGAAGAAAATGGTGGAAATGGTATTGGAGTAATTTTGTTTAAGAAGCGGAAATTGTGTTTCAAAAACAAGATTAATAGAAACTAAGGCAAATGGAAGTGAAAAAGGGATTTTGTTTTGCAATCCCGATTGTTTGATCCTTAATAATAGATAGACAGATGTCACCGGGTTGGATTCTGGATACCACTTTCAAATTGGAAAATTCGATTATGATTTCGAAACAGATTACATACTAATAAGCGAAATGTCAAAGAGCTTGTTGTTTTTGTTGTTGGTTTAATGAAGAGTGTTGTACCGAAGGTTTTGGTAGAAACGGCAGTCCCTCGCAGTACATAATATAACACCTTCAGTTTCCAACCCGATGGCCTTGAAAAAGATTTGATAGGATTATGTCGATCCTTTTAACGATATGAAGAGACAAGTAAACTTCGATAGACGTTTAAATACATAGCCATAGATCTAGAGGATAGAGGAAGAGGTATAGTTAAAGTTACAGGTAGAATAAGAGGTCGAGGTAGTGCTTGAAGTAGATGAAGGATAGAGCTAAAAGTAGATGTACAGGTAGTGCTGGGGGTCGATGTTTATCTAGAGTTTTAGGTAAAAGTAGATACGGCTGTAGATACAGCAATATATTTAAAGTTAGAGGGAGTAATTGAGATAGAGAGGAAGGGAAAATTAGAGCACATGTTGAAAATATAGTACGTGTACGAATAGAAAATAATGGGGCATGTATTTGTGGTCTGAAAAAAAAACCTTAAGATATGAGAATTAAGGCAATGTTGGGAAAAAAAATTTAAAATTTCAGATGAAAAGAGATTTTGGTTTTCCTATGCATCATAATGACAACAGGCTGGGGACCTGCCGTTGATGAATGATGCCTCAAGAGAAGCCGGGTATAAAACGATCCTTTCAGCGCACGAAAATTGACAATTTCACAGCCTAATTCCTCTGCCAGCTTATTCACGACCTCTTTGAGAAAGAGCTTGGTGAGAAATCTCGGTAAATGATATGCCATTTAGGCAGGTGAAATACTACTACACGAACAGCAACAACAACGCATGACAATATGATATAAAACAGATCGTAAAATATTCCAAAGAGTAATTTAGTGTTTAGGGTCAACCATACCAAAGCTCCCTAGCTTAGTAGATGCTCTTCCTAGCTCCATCAAAGAACTTTAAACGATAAAATATTGCACTGCCATAAACTGGAGTGCATATAAAGCTTGAAGTACATAAATTAAACATTATTAAAGCAAGTCCTTGCGTGCATCTTGCTTTTCCTCGTAATTTTCTTAATAATTTTATTCTTTTTATGACCCCAAGCACAGACAAACAATGACCAAATTTATAAGAAAAGCAGACACTTATGACCGCAAGCGACCATGTGCCAAATCAAGTGAGAAAAGTAAAATCGAAAATTTTACCAAAAAGTGCTAAAGCAAATAAAATGACAGTCGAGTTACTGCTTGTGTTAGGGAGTATGTAATGTGAGATCTTTTCAGCATGAAGAGCAGCGAGCAGAGAAATTCATGAGTGGCTAAAAGGGCGATTAATTAACGAAGTAAGAATGCAAGCAATTTTTTTTCGCAAACACTTAGCGACTTATGGATAAAATTAATCTTTGACAGTGAAATGTGAGCGCTTATATTTTTCTTCACATTTTTTGGTTGACCTTAATTTAAAATGTTTGTGAGCTAGCTTGGAAATCCCAAATAAAACACACCCTATATTTCAGATGCATACTGAAAATGGTGCTCCCCATAAATTCAGACAGAAAAAATTCAGATATATGTACAGTTTTTCGGAAAAATTTTTTTATAAATCATTTTTCAGAAACCAAAAGTCAGAAAGAAAAATTCAGAAAACTTTTTTCAGAAACCAAAAGTCAGAATCAAAAATTCAGAAACACATTTACGGTCATGCATTAACCCACTCGTTATCTACATTTTTTATCGATATTATGAATGATTTTTTAATTAGGTTTGAATGGGTTGTGCTACACTTAATTGGTAAATATTTAAAATTATAAGCCATGAGAGGCCATACGTTAACCCATTGACAACCTTAATTTTCTTTTAACTCTGAAATGAAATTTTTCACATCAGAATAGTTTGACATAGGCTTAAATAGTTGATTTTAAGCGTTTTAACCCTTTAAACGCCATGTATTAAGCCATTGATGACCTAAATTTTTATTTTTATAATTTCTAAATAATTTTTTTTATGAAAAAATAAATTGCTTTGCACTTTAATAGTAAATATTTACAGTTTTAAATGCATGCATTAACCCGTTGACGACCTTAACTATTTTATTAATAACGAAATAAAATGATTCACCTCAGAGTAGCATTTCATTATTTTATAAATTCTAAAATTTTGTTTGTGTTACATCTATCACTGCACACTTAAAAATTTAATGTTTATATTATTAACCCATATTTGGGTCATGTATTAACCGCTTACCTTCCTTTTTTTTATATTGTGAAATACATTTTTTTCCGGTGTTTTTCACTTATTTCAAAGCCATTATCTCCTATCTAAACATTCAGAAAGTAAAAATTCGGAATTTTTACTTCTGAATTTTGACTTTCTGAAAAAAGATTTCTGAAAAAATGTGTTTCTGAATTTTTGTTTCCTGAATTTATGGGGGGAACCACTGAAAATATATCTTCCTCAAGAACATTCCTCAATGAGCAGCCTAAAAATTTGTGTAATTGAAAGAAGGAGTTGAATAGATTAATTTGAATCAATCTAAAGATGATTAAAGGGGTACGAGGAATATTTGACAATAGTTGTGTAAATTCTCACTCACTTTCATTTATTTTAGTATTTTTCACACTCAAACCAACAATATATGAACAAGGAACTATGAAAAATAAATATCCAGCTTTCTCATTTAAATTTTAAAATTATTTTGCGATAAGCTTTTAAACTCAATTATAAATAAAATTTTCAAACCACCTGCACAAGCTCATTGAAAATTTCAAACAAATTGCAAGCATTTAATAAATAATTTCAATATGTTTATTATAAAATAGCTCGTTAGCAGTAAATTTAACATTTTATGAGCCTTTTCATGTAACACATACACACTTAAATATTCGTAATATATATAGTTCAGTGCAGTGAAAAAATAAACTAATCAGAAAATATACTTGTTTATAACTAGTGTTTGCAAACTAATCTTAAACTAGTACAAAAATGACCAATGCAAAATAAAAGTTTAAAAGTTTTGGAGAATAGTGGCGTGTTCGAAAATGAAAAATTACAGTTTAACTTATCATTTAAGTTTGATAGCAAGAGCTCAAAGCTGTAACCACTTCCATGTGCGCCGAATACTTGTCTACCATGTACGCGGACATTTAAATTTTTTTAACTTAACAATTCGCACTAAAATTAGACGTGGGATTCTTATCTATTTTGTACTAGTTAGAGCCTGATATACATTTTCGTAAAATATGAAATTTGAGATCTCGCAAAGGACATCGCCATGTTAAAACTCCCAACTGCTTACATGGAAAAAAGACAGCTGGCTGACTAGTTTGACTTGATTTCAGCCTAGTTTTGAAGTAGTTCACAATGAGTTGGTCTCACTGCTGGCTATATTTTCGTACATATACTCAATTTAAATAAATACAATGTATGCGTATTTGTAGCCAAAACAAAAATCCATTGTTTACGCATAAGCTTTTATTTCATTAGGGTGGAGCTGTGATATCAAGCTATCATCAGGTTCAGATCTTGAAATAATTCTCCGGATATGGTTTTCTGGCTCAGATCTGGGCTATAACGATCAAGTATATCAGCAAGAACCTATCGGCTTTCGAACATGCTTTTCGGAGACGGACAATTGGAAGACAAGTTCCGAGAATTCATCATATCCGAGGCAAATCCCATAAAATTATTATTATTAGCACTTCGGCTAAAATACTTTGCATACTTTAAGCTAAAGCTTAGGAGCACTTCTGGCCATCGGTAAGTATGGAAATTCTAATTCAGATCAATGGAGACTTTGGTCTTTGGGTCTTCTCATTATCGTTTCTTAGACTTAAGAAATATTTATAGGTGTTGCGTTGCCTGTTGTTGCTGTGGCTACAAAACATTTATCAAAGCCTTGCTTAGTATACAGATAGTAGCTTCAAAAATTATATTCATACAAAATCGACGCACCCTAATGTGCATGCAAATTTACATATACATACATCTAAGTAGATATGCATGCGTACAG
Source organism: Sphenella marginata (assembly GCA_951509765.1). Taxonomy (NCBI): domain Eukaryota; kingdom Metazoa; phylum Arthropoda; class Insecta; order Diptera; family Tephritidae; genus Sphenella; species Sphenella marginata. Next base: position 68,999,382 of record OX608081.1, on the reverse strand, counting down.
GAAATATTTATTGAAAATTTATTATATGCAAACACTATGCAATTTGCACTTTTCTATGGTTAACAAACCAAAGTTGCAACATACTTGCTGCTCGTTGTTGCATGCAACATACGACTATTTTAAATAACAAAACAATGCAATGCTATGAATTTTGCTGTGAGCGTTGCAAAATTTATTACTATAGCAATATTTGTTAATGAAATGTTTGTTGTTGTTGAGACTGAAGGGGTTTGAATATATAGAAGTATAGAAAGTGTGTAAGGCTACGATATGGAATGTATTTGTATTGTTCTTTGGAAATTAGCAGAAGGGGAATGCAATTACTTGTATTGTGCTACGGAAATTTAATGTAAATTACTTGAGTAAATTGTGGCATGATTGGCGATTAAGAGAGTGTGTGGAATAAATATCCTATTTTGTATGTTATAACTGCAGTTAGAATATATTAGGGTTCGGAAATATTCACTCTCGACACGACACAAGAAATGGTCTCAAACATCTCGCAATGCAATGCAGAACACATTTAGAAAAGGCCAAAAAAAAAACCCAAAATAATTGGAAAACAATAACTAACATGTCCAAAAAACATTCATAAATGGTCCCAAGAAAAATCCCGAAATGATTCCGTAAAAGAAGTACCTAAATGATCCCAAAACCAGTGCTGAAAGAGTTCCGGAGACATCATGAAGTAATCTTGAACGGATCCCTATATGTTCCTAAAGAAAGCCCAGAGGTCTCTCTAAAATACTTTTTTTGGTGTTCTTATTCGCGAATAGGAATGTAAATATATTTTTTTATAATGCTCAGGTTTGCGTGTTGTTACTTATAAAAACGTACTTGAATAGTCATAAAAGAATAATTCGAGGCCTGGAACATACAGTCACTCACATAAATAAGTACACACCTTTTATTGGCAGCTCTCACCATTTTGGGCTTGCACAAATTTATTTTAACTAATTTCTTTTAAGACAGTTTCTCATGATCTAACACATACATTTCAAATTATCTTTTAAAAATATGTGAAAAATTCGCAAAATTTCGACGAATTTTCATGGACGTTTTAAAATTTTTTCTCAGAATTTTTAGAATTTTTTTTAGTAACTATGCAGATTTGTAGCCCGTTCAATTTCAGTATCATAAGGTGTAAGTCTTAAGTGCGTAAGAAATTTGGCAATTTTTTTACTGAACAGCTTGATTTTTTTCCATAAAAAAATGACGTTCATAAATGTACACATATGGAGGAAAATCCTAAAGTCCCTAAAGTGCAATATTCGTCATAATACCTTTGTCATGGTGCAACTTGCGTGAGCAATAAGCTTTCATCGGGTACATCTTTTAATTTTTTTTTCAAAGCGTTTGGTCATTCGATCCTCTGTTTTTCAGTATTTAGTTGAGTCTATTTCATCTACCTCTCCTTCTCTTGAACTCAATTTTCAAATTTCTTTTGCTGCCAATTAATTTCTAAAATAATTCAATGCCTGCAGTCGTAATCTTTGCAATTTGCTACAATTAATTTTCAACAAATTCCCAGCAACCAATACCCAAAAGCCATTTTAATTTGCGCTCAATTCGATGGTTCCAACAAAACATTTGCTCATAGGGCTCTGTCTGTTAATTTAAAATGCATGGACACCCATACCAATGCATTGTATTTCTTTTCTCTTTTTCTTCTCTTTCTCTTTTGAAATAAAGATAGTGACCCGAAAATTTCTTTTGTCTTTTCCTTTGGATTATTTTTTTGCTTTATTTTTTGAGCTTTTTTCCGGTCCTTTTGTTTTTAAATCACAAATTGCATTTCCGGCATTGATTTAGAGAATAGACTAAAGGGGCCAACGTCCGTTCAAGCGCGCTTTCACACACACACATACACAGCGCAAAAACAAAAGCATATTTTAAAATGGCTGAGCAATGATTCTTTCAATGGCTGATGGTGCTATTTTAAAAGTAAAAGAAAGACAAATATAACCAAAAGCAGTGATAGCCAAAAATTAACAGAAAAAAGGAAAGTTATCGTGAAGTAAAAATTATTTACCAGGAGCGTCTTTAAAAGACCGAGCGATCACTCAATCCTTGACAACCGAGTCTCTGGAAGTACGAGTTGTAATATTCCGTTTTCATAGCGCCTGAATGTGCCAGACTCCCCGCCGCTTTTTTCAAATATCCCCAACTCTCTTTCCGCGTGACCCGTAGTTCGCTGAGCATATAACTAAAATAACACACTAAACGCAACTAGGTATAGAAATTCAACTCTCCTCACTAACAACCTAAGGCAAAAAGCGATTGACCAGCCAAAATCGAGAATAAACGGAAATTGAATCAATGAAGATAGTCAGCAAATGCAATCAAGAAATTCCTGCAAGTAGCCAAATGTGATTGTGGTGCAGGCTATAAGTGGATATTAAATTTGGCCATTACCTTCTTGTATGTGCAGGAATTTTTTTGGCAGCAAGAATAGTACGAATGTGTGTATCTGCATTAGGGTGGCCCTTAAGTGTATAGCCAAAACTTGTACTTAGATGCTAATATAGCCGAAATGATTAAATAGAAATGGACGCGATTGAAGACGAATGAAGGATACAGCAAACATTGATTTTATTTACATTAAGGTGGCCCTTTAAAATGAAAGTAAGCACTTTTCTCAGGCTTACCCCTTAAAGCAAATATACCTTTGTCAAAATATAGCACATGTGCATATGTTTCGATATCGATTTGAGTAGGGTTGTGAAAAACAAATCGATTTTTATTTTAATCGATAACCGATTTTTATTTTAATCGATAACCGATTTTTATTTTAAACGATTTTTAATCGATAATAATTTTTTTTAATCAATCGAAGATCTTTATTTTGAACGATAAGCGATTTTTTAATCGATAAAAAGTTCTTTTAATCGATAACCGATTTTTATATTAATCGGTCATCGATTTTTATTTAATCGTAACACGATTTTTATTTTAATCGATAACCGATTTTTGATCGAAAATCTATTTTTTTAATCGATATTCGCTTTTTATTTTAATCGATTACCGATTTTTATTTCAATCGAACATTTTTTTCTACTCACCGATTTTTTCAAATCTCTTTCATTAATGGTAAACAATTTTTTTCTAGCTCTTGTTCTTATTCTGGCTAGTGAAAATCAATAAGATTGAACCAATATAGCCCGCATACAAACGATGTTATGAGTAATCGATTGTTGCGACTCCAGGCCACATCGCCTGATTGGAGAAAATTATTAAGATATTTGAAATGTGAAGCCTCTGCTACACACCTTAAGCCTGGAATTTTTTTACTTTTTCAGGGATCAGCCTATTGTGCATGATGTAGAGGTGTATGTGAGGTAAAAAGGTTGACTATAGCAAGGAGCAAGTTAATAAGATATAAATACTTATAAACCTTTTTGGCTATTGATTCACTCATCTGTATATGCGATTGTATTATCGACATTGAGTTGTAGTTAACTCAATAAAATTGACCTGAAAAATTGGCTGATCATATTTATACGGTAAATGTTCACCGTGGCGTATGAGTAACTAAAGTTTAATAGTTGATAGAAAGGTGGAACGTAGCATTTCGAGAGTATATGTGACACCTACGTATGTATGTATGTACATATAAATATTTTAGTTGAAGAAGAGCGCATGGCTCACATCTTACAGCGGGCGGGTTCGCAATCTATGTTATTCATTTAATGGATCATTTTAAAGAAATAAATAAATAAAAACAGTTTTGATGGGAAAATGCCTATCGAATTAGTAGTAGTAAAAGAACGCAAAAATAATACCGTTCGCGAATGCATTCACGAATTATTCGCATATGCATTCGCGAATCAAAATAACAACGTTTTTCTTGTCATTCATCTTCTGAAACGAATGCATATTTTGCGGGGAATATTCGAAGACAGCTGCAGTAGTAAATTGGAAAAATGTAAATTGGTGGGATTACTTCGAGGCCAAGACCATTTCGGGACAAATTCGGACTCACTTTCGCGATATTTTGAAACTTTTTCAGAATTGTTTGCGGGACTTTTTCTGAATCATTTCATGTTTGTTCTTGGGATCATTGGGACTATTTCGCAACCTTTTCGGGATTGTTTTCGTATAATTTTGGAACCACATAAATTTTTTTATGTGTTCTTGTTCGCGAATGAGAGCGAACATTTTTTTATTCATGTTCATGTTTGCGTGGAAAGTCACAAAAGAATGTACTTGTATCTTCCTAAATGAATAATTCCGAACACTGCTTTTGAGCTAACAAAAAAAAAATTTCAGCGTCACCTTTTTAACAATTAATTAGGTAGTTTTTATAATATTTCCAGAAGTTTTTATTCAAAATAATTTATTTATTTATATTTAGTATTATTTTAATAAAATCTATCGAAAAAATTAAAGAAAATCGATTATTTATTCATAAACCTAGTCTTTAAAATCTTTAAACCACAAAGCATTTTTCGTTGCTTCATATATGCTTTGTATAGCTATCATATATGATTATTATCCAAATTTATTACTTATACAATTTTAACCCTCTATTGACCACTTGAGGAGTGTAGTAGAACAAATAACACTAAATAAAGTAAAGTAATTTTATTTTGAAAAACAATGAAAGTTCACGAAACCAGGTAAATGATGAGAGCAACAAAATAAACGTTCTGCCAAAATAATATTGGCATCGGTATGTCATGAATATTATAGCCCATTGAGATGATTGAAGCGATTGTCAAACAAATCACAGAAACAAGTAGAATATACTCGCACAAAATATATTCACCATATAACCGCCCCTCCAGACTTTCTCCTATTTAAGCCTACCAAACAATCATGGGTGCCGTATTCAGCAAAAGTGTACATATATTTATTGGCCCAGTCCACTTGGTGACAATTGCAATTTCACAAAAACACGCTTCTGATAAAAACGTTCAAATTTATGTAAAAATACCTTAGAGGCAAATAAATAACGATTTAATGTTGTGCCTATGAAGCGCTGTGAATGAGCCAACGAATTGGCAAGGCAAGTAAAATATGTGGAAATGTGTGTAAATCGATGTATATATATCGGCATATTTGCATACAATATCTGCATATTTATTTGCTATATTGATTGTTGTAAATGTAATTAATTTAACGGATATTGTTGGTCATATTTTATACATTAATGAGTTTGCATATCGGTTGGTAGCAAAAGCAAATGCAATCAGCTTACACACATAAATTGATGTGTGAATGCAGTGCAAGTAAACTGCAGTGAAACTTTACACTAAATTGAACTCATCTCAAACTAGTCCGAAAGAGAACAAATTGGTTCCATCAAAAACTAAATTTTTTTTTATAAAATACTCGATTGCCTAGAGTGATAAAAATACTAGTGGATTTGTTTCTAAAATCTGATGTTTTCAGTATCAGTTCGCTGACTAGTTGGGTTTGAGGTCGTTGTTATGGCGTCTATACCCTTCAAGAAAAATGAGGTAAAATAATATAATAATAAATAACTGCGAGATCTTGCAAAGTTTTACATACAAAAAAATTATAATTTAAGAATTTTGTTCCATTTTATTTGTAACCACCAAGTATATCATTTCAAAGAAATTAATTTAATAACTTTTATTTCACTTTTTTAAAGCTAACTACTACATTAGGGTATTTCAAGGTTAAATGTCTGACCATTTTCAAATTGGTATAGACCTAAGAACTAGTTCTTCTATGGCACCAAATGCGTGTCACAAATTTTCTTCACTAGTTCGAAATTTTCCTACAGGGTATGCATACAGATATTTGTTTTACTATGTGTGCATTTTATGGCTACTGCTGTTAATAATGGCAGATGCAATAAATAGCTGGCAATAAATTCAATAGCATACTTGTAGGCGCATGCTTTCATTCACCGTGCGGATTGTATTTGAGTAAAGTTGGTCTCGCTGCTTGCTTTCTGTAACAAAGTCATTTAGAAGATCAGAAGTTTTACAGATTTTGTGCAAACAAGACTCTTAAGCGTTTTCAAAGAAGAAGAAGAAGACGAGGAGGAAGAAGAAGACGAAGAAAAAGGAGAACAAGAAAAAGCAGAATAAAAAGAAGACGAAGAAAAGAACGTCCCTTGGGCTTATTCTGCCTCTTTGAACTTACAGTTCTTAAGTCTACGAGATTTCCTTCTTCAGTTAGCTTATATATCATAGTAACACCTATAGATCAGGGCACGGAGAGAGTACTACATAGCAATAGTTTCGATTTTAAAAAATGTAAGACCGATTTTGATATAAATTAAGCTTTCTTACATTTTACCCAGTTGAGAGAAGTTAATCCAAGTTCACAAAAAATGCGATTATTAAAAGATCACGAAATCCCAAAACGACTGATTCCATGATAGGAGCTGCTGTCCCTCTTTTTGGGCAGAAATTTCCAAGCTCTACTCTTCCGCAAGAAACTCTCTACTAGCAAGCCCTATTTTTCGGCATTTTTTTTTTTTTTTTTTTTTTTTTTTTGCCCAACGGATTATTACCCACCATATCCCGCCCGACCGGCGCGAGGGGCGCATCCGCATGACGCGCGGATTGTTCTTTCGTGCCGAGTCTTTGAAAGGCTTTGGTTTGTTAATCGTCGAGATCTAAAACTGCTCAGCTACAGAGAAAACCTCATCAGCTAAGTACAAAAGATTCCACAATTAATAAATAATTAGTTGACAGCGAAAAGTTATTGTTAAGAATAAAGATAAGAATCAAAGGATATGAAAAAAAAAAGTTGTTGCTATGTATTCAGGATAGAAAGAATTGACTTTTTTATGCTGTATAGTGAGTCTGAGATATCAAACGTACCAGAATGAGAATTATAATCTTGACACAAACAACGAAAAGGCTCATTTAATTCAAAATTAGTTCGGCACTGTTTCAAGATAAGTGGTTTAAAATGTCTTGATGGACGAGAAGGTACATTGAAGTTCACTTCGCTCAAAAGAAACGGGCTTACGATTGAACCATTTAGTAATTTAATCATGAAGACAATTCCAAGCATTTCCCTCCGACTAGAAAGGCTGTGAAGATTAATTAGTTTTAAGCGACTCGTATAAGATGGCAAATTATACAAGGGATCCCAGTGAAGATCTCTTAAGGCAAATAGTAAAAATTGTTTTTGAACTGATTCTAAGCGATCCACGTGGACCTGGTAACGCGGGTTCCAAATAATAGAACCGTATTCAAGTATCGGTCTGACTAATGTAGTAAAGAGAGTTTTAGTTACATAAGGGTCGCTAAATTCTTTAGACCATCGTTTAACAAATGCTAGAACGCCTCTAGCTTTATTGACTGTTACGTTAATGTGGCAGTTGAAATTGAGTTTGTAATCCATAGTAACCCCAAGGTCAACAAAATCATACATTTGCTCAAGACTATAATTGTTAATTGTATAGGAAGCTGGCTGTGAAATTCCTCTCGAAAAACGCATGTATTTACATTTCTTTAGATTAAGCGGCATATAATTTAAATCGCACCAAGTAACTAGTGTATTTAGGTCTGATTGGAGCTTATTGCTATCTTCGGGTGATGCGAATGACATGAAAAGCTTTACATCGTCGGCATACATTAACATTTTCGAAAATTCTATTACTGTAGAAATGTCATTTATAAACAACAAGAACAGAATCGGGCCCAGATGGCTTCCTTGAGGAACTCCAGAGGAGACACTAATAACATCGGATTCACAGTTTTTAAACATTACTTTTTGTGTTCTGTCACTAAGGTAAGAAGAGATCCAGCGATTGAGACCCGGCTGGAAACCCAGCTGATCTAGTTTATGAATAAGTAACGAGTGACACACTTTATCGAAAGCTTTGCTGAAATCAGTATAAATAACGTCGGTGTGCAGATTTTTTCTAAAGCCATTTGAGACATGATTTGTAAATTCAAGTAAGTTTGTAACGGTGGACTTTCCCTTACAGAACCCGTGTTGACAGTCAGAAATCAAGGCAGAGATAGGATTCGTAAGCTGATTGGTAACAATAGCTTCAAACACTTTTGGGATGGCAGACAGCTTTGCTATGCCACGATAGTTCTCAATAGAAGCCTTGCTTCCGCTTTTGTGAAGCGGTAGAAGAAACGACTCTTTCCATGCTGTTGGAAAAACACCACACTTTAGTGACAGATTGAACAAGTTGGTAAGGGGTTTGTAAATATTGTTAGCGCACTTCTTCAAGAAGCATGTAGGAATCCTATCAGGACCACATTTAGAAGATTCTTTCAAGGTTTTCAGACAAACAAGAACATCATTGGCGCATATAGTTGGACAATTAATTAAATTGTTCCCATGTAGCTCATAGGGATAATTTAGAAAGTCAGAATTGGTGACGGCAGAATAGTTAGAAGTGAAAAATTGCGCAAAGAAATTTGCAATATCTTGATTATCGCTAGATAAAATGTCTTTATATTTCATGGCTGAGGGAAATCCCACTACTTTCCGTTTAGAATTTACGAAATCATAAAATGACTTCGGATTGCGAATAATGTCTCTCTTTGTTTTAGAGATATAGGCTTTATAGCACTTTTTATTTAAGTCGATGTACCTCTTACGTAGACCAGAATACAACAAGTAGTGTTTGTTTAACCCCGATTTCTTAAATAATTTGAAAGAACGCGTTTTTCTATTTTTCAGCATCATAAGCTCTTTAGTAAACCAAGATTGCGTTGGATGATCATATGTTATTTTACGTTTAGGAACAATCTTCTCAAATAAGTTGTAAATAGTTTGATTAAAATGCAAAACGTTTGAATCGATATCGCCACACAGCTCAGGCCAAGTTAATTTAGACAGTTTTTTATTTAATTTCTTATAGTTGGCTTTTGAGAAATTAAAATCAAAGTTACTACTTGAGCAGCCTTGTGTACAATGGCCATTACTTAAGGTTTCGTGAAATATTTCCATAGAAGGGTGGTAGACGTCTTCTGGTAAAACCAGCGGATCGCCACGACTTACAGAAAATTTATTTTTATCATCGACAAAAACTAAATCTAAGACTTTGCCAAACTTGTTTGCTGTAACGTTTATTTGATTAAGACAGAGATCGGAAATTCCATCTAAAAAGTCATTGTAGCCCGGTCTAGATGGATTTGGAATAATATTTCCATCGACTATTTTCCACGATATATGAGGTAGGTTAAAATCACCCAAAACAATCATGGAGTCAGAATCTTTAGTCAAAAAGTGAACCGTTTTGAGCAAAGAGATAAGTTGTATGTACAAAGCGAGATCAGATGCTGGAGGGATGTAACAAACAAATAAGTACATGGAGACATTTGCTAGCTGAATGCGGATGCATTTGAACTCAATGGAATCAATGTTAGGTAAATCAACCTCCTCTGAAGGTATGGAGGAATGAACTGCAAGTAAAACTCCACCCCCGACCCTGTTCAAGCGATCATTTCTATAAACTTGAAATTCGTTGCAAAAAAATTCAGAGTTGAAAACATGAGGTTTTAGCCAAGTTTCAGTAAAAGCAATTACGTTATAGTTACAACAGAAAGATTTCAAATAAAGATCGGTTAATTTGGTATTCAAACCTCTGACATTTTGATAAAAGATAGTCATGGTCTTAGTACTCAGTTTTTTGGCTCAACGTTATCACGAGAGATTGTTGCTACATTTTGAACATTTCTATTTGGTCTGTATTCAAACTCCCGCACAAGAGCACCGGGGGGCCAAAAAGAACTATCCAAAAGAGCGTCGAAATCTTTTCCAGCGACATCAATTCTAAATGAAGACATATTTCTCTGATACGTGAAATTAAACTTTTTAATAGTCAAGTTACGATCTTTTACCTTAGTCGAAATATGGTACATTAAATCTTCTTCTGTAGTGTCAGGATGGAACCTAGACACAAAAATAGATTTTTTGCGAGGGACCACAACCAGCTTCCTAGCAATTGGTTCAGACTCAATTGCAATTGCAGGAGGATCCGGATTTTTTTTAGCGGAGGACTTTGGAGGGTTCTTGGAAGTTGCTCGAACAGAAGTGCTTGGAATTGGGGACGCCAAGTCTATCAATTCGATGGCTTGCGGCAAGTTCGGCGCTAATAAAGGCATGAACTTCTGTAGAAGGAAATCCTATATTTCGTAGTAGGAAACCCCAAGACTTCTCGGCGAGAAAACCATATTTTTTTGACAAGAATTTTTTGACAACAACTTCTTCGTAGTATCCCAATTTGAGGCAGAAACTTCTGAGCTTAGATACTCTATTTCTTGGCAGAAGCTTCCTTAATAGCAAACTCCATTTTTTCGGAGGAATCTCTGTACCTACTAGGAAACCTTTGGTTTGAACTTCTGTACTAGGAATTGCTATTTTTGGCAAAAACTTCCGGGCAAGGAAGCCTCATTTTTGGGCTTGAACTTCTCTATTAGTAAATCATGTTCTTCGCAGAAACTCCCGGGCTAGGGAGACGTATTTTTTTTGCTTTTTCTGCAGAAATTAGTCGGTTGGCGCTCTTTTAGAATGACAATTAACTTTTCAACTAGGAAAATATATTTTTTGGCTTGAACTTATGTATTAGGAAAAGAGTTTTATATTACAAAGCCCTGCCGATATCGGGTTGTGAGCTTTTGTCAAGTCCTGTAAGGGCGTAGGTATTAAATTTTGGTATTTTTGATTCAAAAATTTAAATAAATGCTATCGTGGCCTTACTTATTTATACCTCAAATACCTCCATTCGAACTCTAAAAATATCTATAGACTGTCGTAAACCTTTGAAATTCCAACAACCTTGGTACTTCATTACCAATTAATATGCCCTGCAGCGCTATTATAACTGCTCAAGTATATGTATATGTGTGCGCTACACACACACTAGTAGACCCCTATGAGTACCTCATTTTTGCAACACTCTTTGTGCTGAGTTGCTTTGAACTCTTACATCCGTTTTCCATTCAGCCGTTGGTGCGCGTTTGCCAGTCGAATTATAAAACGCCAAAGGCCTCGAAACGTCTAACAGCAGGCGTTTTGCTTTTTCATCAGTCAACAGTTGGCCTGGTATTGATTGTGCTTGGTTGTATTTGCATATGACATGTATGTATGTATGTATGTGTGTATTAATATTTACACTCTACGCTTATGTACTAGATGTCACATTTGCACATTTCCGCTTCGCCTGATTTGAATTTTGCAAACAACATTTCCGGTTGTTGTGGCATGCAAAGTACACAAAACTGAATTTTTTGAAACGAATTTATACAAATATTGAGAACGCAGCAAATATGAAAGATTCTAGGCATATAAATCATATAAAATTGCAAATATTATTTGCTCGTAATATGCCGATGGAACTTTGTTATTGTATATTTGAAAAAGTCTGTATGCGGATTCGGGTGTCAGCGAGTAACCGCAAAGCTAGTATCAAGTTCAATGTGAGAAATGTCAGACAGTGATTTGTTTTAAAGAATTTTTAAGTTTTTAGAGACCTTTCTTTTTGGACGATCCTAGTTCAGGCCTAAACAAAAAATTGATAGATGCGAAAGAAAATATCCTCAAATATCCCCTCTCCTCTATAAGGGCCTTGAATACATGCAACGAACATTCGGAAGCTCTATGCGTTTATGACGCTACAAAGTCCAACGAAGAAATACAAATTATCGAACTTAAATTACTTATAATCCGATTTCACTCCTTTAAAACCAAATTCCATCAATTCCTTATTCCCACTGTGCCTCATACGCGATACGTCAGACGTAGTGTGGGCTTCACTGTTGCCAATAGGCAGTCACAGTCGACATGCGAAATTCAACTGCAACCAAGCGTAAGTAGCCAAACGTCAGCCAGTTGTGTGGGTAAAATCGTTACAGCGTACACGATATGGTTACAAATATGCGACAGCAGTTGAATAGTAACAGATTTTGAATTGCATAACACACACACATACGTACATACATACATTCGCAACCACAGAAAAGTCTATGCAATGGCACATTTGCTATTTGGACCTCCAGGGCGTATGAGTAATTTAAATTTGTGGCATTCGCAATGAATTTCCAAATGATTGCTCAACAACGACTCTAAAGCGCTCGTTAGCAAGTGATATTAAATTGTATTATATGTATATGCATATGTGTAGTAGTGTATATTATACTGGAATGTGTGGGTGTATTAGACTGGCCCGCAAAAAAATTTTTGTGGAAAGTGAAATTATTTTAAGTTTTCGGAATGGCGAAAAATTTTTAATTTAATTTTATTTCATTTTCTTTTATTTAATTTTTATTTATTTCATTATATATAATTTGATTTGATTTGATTTGATTTTATTTTATTTTGTTTTATTATATTTTACTTTATTTTACTTTATTTTATTTTATTTTATTTTATTTCATTTCATTTCATTTCATTTCATTTCATTTCATTTCATTTCATTTCATTTCATTTCATTTCATTTCATTTCATTTCATTTCATGTCATTTCATTTCATTTCATTTCATTTCATTTCATTTCATTTCATTTCATTTCATTTCATTTCATTTCATTTCATTTCATTTCATTTCATTTCATTTCATTTTATTTTATTTTATTTTATTTTATTTTATTTTATTATATTTTATTTTATTTTATTTTACTTTATTTTATTTTATTTTATTTTATTTTATTTTATTATATTATATTTTTTTTAATTTTATTTTATTTTATTTTATTTTATTTTATTTTATTTTATTTTATTTTATTTTATTTTATTTTATTATATTTTATTTTATTTTATTTTATTTTATTTTATTTTATTTTATTTTATTTTATTTTATTTTATTTTATTTTATTTTATTTTATTTTATTTTATTTTATTTAATTTAATTTAATTTAATTTAATTTAATTTAATTTAATTTAATTTAATTTAATTTAATTTAATTTAATTTAATTTAATTTAATTTAATTTAATTTATTTTAATTTAATTTAATTTAATTTAATTTAATTTAATTTAATTTAATTTAATTTAATTTAATTTAATTTAATTTAATTTAATTTAATTTAATTTAATTTAATTTAATTTAATTTAATTTAATTTAATTTAATTTAATTTAATTTATTTTATTTTATTTCATTTTATTTTGTTTTATTTTATTTTATTTTATTTTATTTTTATTTAATTTAATTTAATTTAATTTAATTTTTCTATTTGTGGCTCAACCTAATGCCTATACATACGCTTGCTTGAGTAGATATTAGTTAGTGCACATGCTTAGTAGAAAATTGAAAGGGTTGTTCAGCCTAAATGTTTTGCGGTTCTTGAAGAGGCTTTGAAGAACTCTGCATAGTAAGTGCTTTTACGTAATTACGAAGACATTGAATGTGCGCGCACATGTAGCCGATCTGTCAATAAAGAAAAGCATATGTTCATATAAACGCATATAATTACTTAACGTTGCCATTGACCATTTGCTTCACATTTAAATTTTACTCACAATTACCAACGCCTTAATGTAGGCAATGCTTTCACTTTAAGTGTAAATATTAGTTGAAAAGTCGCATATGTATGTCTTTTCAAGCGGAAATTTGATTTATACGAAATGATCACTTAATTTGTAAAATCACTCAAATGTGTCTATTTGCCAATATGTTTTGCTAGTTTGCCAAAAGCTGACAGTTGGCGAAAGGGCTAACAGCACAGAGTGTATGTGTGTGTGTACAAGATGGGTGTTTATCAATTCAACTCTTTGCTTACACTTGAAGACTGATTTTGTTGCTTTACAAGGTCTATGTTTATATACGATTTCACTTATTTGCATATTTGTTGGTATATAAACATATGAGCTCTGCTTCTCGACTTACTATTGCCACTCACTTAAAGTACATTTCGAGTAGACACTTGTGAGCAAGTGGCACTGCATAAATGTCGATATATTTACATAGATTTTATTTATTTAAGTGAATGTGTTTGTGTTGCCTGCGTCAATTTTGAATTTGCATTTGCTGCTTGTGGATTATGTGATGCATATTTAAATAGAAAATATTTTCTAGGTCCTCATATAATTTGAATATTTTGTCCTTGGTAGTTGATAAAGTTCGCAAAAATCTTACTGTAAATACATCCACATATGTACAAATACATTAGACTGGTCGAAAAAGAAAAAAAAAATGTTAGTGTAAATTTTCTTCATACCGTAATGGAGGAGTTATTAAACAAAGAGCGCATTTCCATGTTAAATTATTATTAAAATATTAATAGAATCAATAATTTTTTTCTAGCCCAGTCTAAAATACACAAATACATACATTTTGTCTATACTGGTAAATGTTATTGTATGTTTACAAAAACAAAGTCTTCCAAATATATAGATGCACTAACATACTCAACTAAAACTCTCTGTTATTTAGTTACTATGCTCTTTATAAACTAGTCAGATGCAATATGCAAAATTTTCTCATTTATTTAGTGAACTTGTGTAGTTAGAGGCATGTAGACACATATGTATGTACATAGAAACTATGCACATTCAAACATATCAACATATCCGACTTGTTGCAGACATTTAAAACTTTTCTCTAGTTTTTTCCACAAATCACATGAATTTTGGAAATTCGGCAAATCGGATTCAGTGAATTAAATATTTTAATTATGTTAATGAATATGTTGTTGCATGCCGTAATTCTGTTGATGAGTGCTCCAGAGTAAATGTGAGCAAACTTAGTTGATTAATGGAGGTGTGCTTTAATAGCATTAGCAGCAGCTTAAATTTTATAAATAATTTTTAAAAAATTCGTAATTTTAGAAAATTTGAATAAAAAATATGCTCTTCCAAGTTTACTTGTTGAAAATGTACTAATGGTATCAAAAATTCATTAGAAAAAACTAAGTCAGTTAAAGTTTTCTAGCTTTCACAAGAGCATACGCTCTCCCTGGTTCTCTCTCTTCTTCTCTCCCAATTCAAACTAGTTCACATTAGTGGCACCTGGTGTGGTCAAATTAAATTTGTTTTAAACTCTGTTCAGACCTTAGCATAAATTACTTAGTTTAGAGAGTGTGTTCTATGCCTTTTGCTTTGATTAGTAAATGTACTGCGCCTAAAAGTATGCTTTACGCAAAAGCTATTTCAAATATTCCCAATAAGTTTCTGGCCCATTCGTAGTTTATTAGAAATTAAGTGCTCCGACAATCGTCAGTGTGTTTAGCAAATGTTTGCTAAAAAGTGTGTTGGTATCCGGAAGGCCAAAAATTGGGTAGGCATAGTTAGTAAGGTCCTTGAGCAGTCTAACAAGGTTGCATACTTTAAGGCACTTTTATTTTTCATATATCTATATATGTATGTAAAAATTAATCGGTTTGTTTGTTGCGCTAAAACTTGAAAATGACTCAATCAAATTGAATACTTCCTTTAGAGAGTTATGAAAAAGGCGTGGCACCTCCCACAAGGACTTGGTCTAACAGGGTTTATCTGAAATCTCAAAATTGGTGTTGAGATTTTTGAAATCAATACCATATTCACAGGTAAAATGGGAGTTATAAAAAAGGGCCATAGCACCTCCCATTCAAACTTCATTTTTTCAGCTGCATATCTCACAAAAGGGTTCGTGGTAGGGACGTGAAAATTAGTATGGAGATATTCGATATTAATACCATACCCATGGGAAACAAGTGGTAGTTATTGAAAAAGGGGGAGTGGCACATCCCACAAAAACTTAATTTCACAGACGTCATATATCCAAAACGGTTCGTAGTAGAGAGTGAAAAGTGGGAGTTGTAGAAAAATGGGGCTTGGTACCTCCCATTCCATTATACGAACATGTTTTGCTACTTGTCGCAACCTCGTACAACAGTATATATCTCGTCTATGAAATAAATTCAATCACAACACCATCTGCATATACGTTAATTCACTTTAACTGACCACAACTGTTTAATTAAAAATGAAAGGAAATTAAAAACAAAAGCGTGGCCACTTCTCGCAAATACAAAGTCGGAAAATAATGAGCCAAAAGCGAAATTGATTGCGAAGTGCAAATGCAAGCGAAGCCGAGTATTTCAATTTTCAATCAATTTCATTTGATGAGATATATTTGCATACCAGCGCATAGTCCACTCATATCTATAAGAGTCATATGCTGGGCTTGTGGTTTTCAATTTAAGTGCGCGCTGAAATGAAAACGCTTTGAACCGCATAAAATGCAATATCCGGATACGCCTGTAAAGCGAAATAATTGTGTATACGAAACTCATACATTTACACCCACACATAAACTAGTTAATCCGCTTCAACTCCACTGAAATTACCATTCAATTAGTCGACTGTGCGTTGTGCTGGTCGCAGAGATCTTCAGAGTTTATTATCAGCTTATTGTTTTTCACTTTCTCTCTACATTTATAGAGCACTATATGAGTTCGCAGCAATTTTCCTATTTTCATATTTGCTTTCGCGCCCGCCTTTGGTTGCTGTGGTTACACCGATATGCGGCTTTATTGTGCAACAGCCGTAGTCGGTTCAACAGTTGAGCTGTCTGTCTAACAGGTGATAAGCCTATTAGCTTAATCTGTTGGCGAAAGGTGTGGGGAGTGAGGGGGAGAAGGGTTTTGGAGGGAGTGAGGTCAATGTGGTAACTTAATACGGAGTTTTAAAGAGTTGATGGTTGGGTTACGTTGTACAATTAGAGGGTGCTAACTGAAGTATTGTGGGGGGTTTTCAAGCGTGGCTCCCGGAGTTTACTTTTTGGTGCACAAATGACTGAGAATTCTGATTTCGAATTATGAAATATTTATGAATTAAAAATAAAGTAAATAATATAATAGTGAATTATTAATTGCTGAATATGAAAAATCGTTTATGAACTTCGAGGTTTCAAATATGAATGTTAAATTTTTAGTTATGAATAGATATGTACGAATTACGAATACGATTAATGAATTGTGTATTCTTATACATATATTAAAAATCAGGAATAAAAATTATTAGCTATGATTTATTAAGTCTGTATTATGAATTCATAGTGATGAATAAAAAATAGGTAAATTAGCTTTAAATACTAACTACATAGTAAATAATGAACACAGATAATGAAAAATTATTTAAGATTCATAGTTAAAATAAGTAGAATAAACAACCATGAAAAAATGGCAAATCACTAAAAAAAAGTAGTATGAATTTAAAAATAATAAGTAGCGAAAATAATGAACAAAATATAATGAATAATGAGTATTATTAATGCAATATAAATAATGAATAGTAAATAATAAAAAATGAATAACCCGTAAAATATTCATAAGGAATAACGAATTATTAAATTTAAATAATAGATAATGATGAATAAATAATGAATAAAAAAGGAAACTCAATAAGGATTTGTAAATTTGTGAGTGATGAATAATGACTATAAATAAAAATGATGAACAATGTGACAGTGTGCTGAAGGAAAATATGTAATAAATAGAAGTAGTGAATAAGGAATTATGTATAATAAATAGAAGTAATGAAAAAGGAAATTATGTATAATGAATGTATTATGAACAATGAGAACCTGACGAATAATGAACCGCGAAAAATTCATAGTATGTAATGAATAATAGATAATGAATAAGAACTCTTAATGTATAAATGATACCGATGTATGTGAAAAGGAAGGACGAATAATTAATATTTCATCCTAAAGTAAATATGTGATGGAAATATGTTTTGAATTATTATGAATAATGAGTAAAGAAATAGATGAACGCAAAAAAAAAAAAAACAAA